>JAULBS010156417.1:0-26412 GCA_032355785.1 Symmetromphalus regularis | reverse complement strand
ATATATAGTTGTTGCTTGATTAGTTTAACTTTTTACACTCTTTTGAAATGTTTACTACAACCAAATCACAAAAAAGTGCATGTAATGAACTAGACATAAAATATATTAATTCTGAAAAAGTCATTAAAACGACATTTTCTCCAGTGTTTGAGCTCTGATGTTATGAAGTATATCCTGAAGTTAAAATGTGCTGATTGCCATTTTGTTTGTATCATATAAAATCTATTTTTTATTTTCTAAAACTATGTATTGGAAAATAAATTAGTATGGTCAACTCCGCAACTTAACGGCTATTCTTAGCTAGAATATCCCTATAAATCACGTAATCGCCAGCATCAAACGTTACAAAAAGTTAAAACATGCCATTTCCATGAAAAACAACAGAAAAATTTCTGCTTGTACTCTTAAACAAATCCAGCAATTCAAGGAAAGTTCAGCACTTTTCGTGCGTATGTTTATTGTGTGTCAACACCGCAACTAACTTTTTAAGGCTAATTAAAAAATCAAAATCCATGAAATGCCTACATAAAATGATAGCATCGTGTGTCTGCATGTGAAAGATTTCAAGGAAAATATGCCATCTCTACCAAAATATTTAGAAAGTCATTTTAATGTAAAAATGTCAACGCGACCAAGCACCTGGTTGCAGATTTGACATAGGTTGTGGAGTTGACACACCAATTCATAAATGATAACTTATTTTCTATATAGTTATAACATTAAACTCTGTAAATCAGGTGTGGATGCAGGATTTCTGAAAGGGAGGAGTCCAAATGTCGATTTCTGAAAAGGGGGGGGAGGTGGGTGAATAGAAAAAGGGAACAATTTTAATAGGTTAATTTTCACCTCCTTCCACTCGGTAAATGGTAAAAAAAAAAATGGAGAAAAAGGGTGTGGGGCCCTGACCTCACTCTGGATTCACTAGTGAAAATACGGACATTTATAGGGAGAAACCCCTCTTCGAAATGTTTATCACATATTAAAGTGTTTTTAAAATGTCTTGGTTTCAAGATTGCTTTAAGCAACACAAATTAATTTCCTTACTTCCATTAAAACAATACATATTCTTATCCATTGTTCTTCAGGTCCGTAGCCAGAAAGGGGTCAGATTGAGAGTTCTGCTAACATGAAAAAATTATCATGAAATTAACGCGTCCCTAAATTAATGCGAAGGTAGTCAGACTAAAATTAATGCGAGTGGCCGCCTTTTAGTACAGTACTTTCCGAACAACACATTTTTGCAATCAGCTGGTAATGCACCTTACTTTATAAAAACAATATAATGTCAATCAACTGTTTTGACAGCACTCAATGCCCCTTTTTAAATGTGTAAAGTGTACTGTTATCAAAGCACAGAATGAAATTGACAAGTCTGGGTCAGATCTGGAGTAAAACATTTAAAGAAAGTTTTCTGTTAACCCAGTTAATTATCAATTAAAATAGTTTTTCTTCTGGATATTTGAATGCGGTTTTTCATTCTCATTGTATTGTTTGGAAGAAAAAAGATATGAACATTATTTAATGTTTGTCAAAGAAAATTGGGAAAGTCAACTTCACAACTATCTGTCAACCATGGGCGTAAATCCCGGGGGGACACGTCCTACCCACTTTTTGGACAGGGGTGTGTTCCGTCCACCCCCACTTTCAGGAATGGATTTTCACCCTTGCTGTCAACCTCACAACCTCAGATCATCACCTTTTTGGGGGGGTGGGGTGGGGGTGGGAGTGGGGGGTAAGGGGCGAATAGAGTAATAATTATACAAACGCTGTCCTCTTTGTCTTCTTTTGAAATTTGGTTTTCGTTAAATTTGCTGTTAATTGAAACGAGTAGCTTATGTAGTGGTAGTGAGTTTTCTCTGACCATGAGTGGTATTTCACTTAATAGTTTTATTTAATGATTCCTCTTGAGAACACTGATTTTTATCATATCATCGGCTATTGGATGTTAATCATATTATGGTCATTCTGACATATTTATTTAGAGGAAACCCACTGTTGCCACATCAGCTACTCTTTCCAATAAGCAGCAAGGGGTCTTTTATATTCTCCGTCCCAAACAAGACAGCACATACCACGGCCTTTGAGGAACCAGTTGTGGACCATTGGTTGGAATGGAAAATAGCCCAAATTGCAAAATGGGTCCAATGACCGCTTAATAAACAGTGCAATGGGGTATTGTTAAACAATTATTTGTTTTTGCCTTAAAAACACGAAAAGAAAAAATGCTACAAGACAATCACTGCAATAGACTTGTTTTATTTTCAATGTCGTCGTGATCAAACATGTCGGATCACACGCAGTAACAATATATTATTCTCTGTGGACAATCAATGATCAAAGTTATTAAATAAATAGTGTATTGCTGTGAACAGACTGATTAATTCATTCAATACGTAAAGGAGCATAGCAAAATTAATCTGATGCAAAATAAACAAAATTGTTTTGGAGGGGGGAGTGAGTTGTGGGGGTAAACATTCTTCAATAAAATATTTCAAAACCACTAAAATAAAAGGAATTTAAATAAAAATTTATTTTTTAAAATGATAACTACTTGCAAAGTGAAATAACAAAGCCACTTTCTTTCTCTTTTCTTTAATGACACGCCTGTGAAGGGGGGGGGGGCAGTGTGTCATATGGTCTGATGCACTCAAAAATAATTTTTCTTTTCATGAAACACCAGTCAATCAAAAAAGCTCTCTTCAATGGGTGGGTGGGAAGGGGTTTGGGGAAAAACAAACACAATTTTGTTTCTGTGGCTCAAATGTACTTTTGCTGTACTCCTTAACGCTAATCACATTGTCAATCTGCACTACATATATTAACATTCATACAGACTTTGCAAACAAAAATAACATTTCCCTGACATCTCAACAAACAATTCTTGACTGTTTCAACACAAAACTCATTTAATCCCTTAGTAAAAGTTCTGCTCATTTCTCACTTCAATATTACAAAAATAATAATTTCTTCATTGAACATTAGCTAACTTGAAATGGTAGAGAAATGTGACAAGTACTTTGCTCGTTCTAACTGGGATGTCGAAAGTTCTGCAGATACACAGATGGCTAAAGCCCGCTTTCCATTAATGCGACTGAGCACGCGTTTCCATGTCAGCAGATTCCTACCCAATGTGGTCATCGCACTACTTACCTAGAATAAAAGTCTTCCATATTTATACAGAAACAATGCATGACGCATTCGTATGATACAGTACCAATGAATGGTGACATAGTAGTGCCGATGTCATAGGTACTGGGTATGCAAAATTTTACAAAAAAAGATAAGAACTTGTCAAAGAGTTGGAAATTAATTCTGAAAAACCATGCATACTTCAGAATGTCTCCCGAGAAGCTGGAATATGTAGAGTTTTGCAGGACCAGTTATCCAGAAGAGATATGTATATGTACGGAAAAATGCACACTGAAACAGCTGAATGCCCGCGCATGGAATCGCGTATATGGAAATGGAACTATGTATATCGATAAACTCGTTGACAAAATCACGTTAATGGAAAGTGGGCCTAACTCTTTATTTTGTCATCAACTAGAGTTATTTCAGATAATTGTTTCACATTTTTACGAGCTTTGCTGTTATTTTCTTACTTACTGTGTTCAAGATCAGACTTTTTTTTTTATCCTGTTGACATCCTTGAATGAAAGCAGTCAGTCAATCAACACTTACAATGTAAGTTACATATTGCAATATTGAGACAATTTTAACACCATTTTCACAATATCGTAATATATCAAACACAACAACCCCTCACAGCCTGAAGATTGTGTAATGAAACCCCAACACAATTTTACCAACATGTAATTTATAAATTTACATAATGACAGGAGTGGATCCAGGAGGTCAGGACCTCTTTTCGTTTTGAAGGACGTGAAAATTAACCATTTTTTCTCTATTTCTATTCACTCATTACTTTTGGATCCCACCCAGTTCAGAAATCCACATTTGAACCCCCCCACCCCCCCTTTCAGAATTTCTGCATCCGTACCATAGTTGTATCATCTTGTCAGGTTTTAATAGTAACATGTTTGAAAATTTTATCTTGGGAGTTTAAGGCCATAAGATTTCAATTTTCATGGGAAACACTTTTTCGGTTTTTTGCTTTTGGATCATGGGAACCCATCCGAAACCATTTTTCAGCAATCCAAAATAACATAGTATTGATACGAAAATCAAGGGAAACGAAATTTAGGTTCCGTCATTTTGACAAAACGGTACCGATAAGCTACCGGTAACGAGCATTACCGTGAATCCTACGGCGTGGGGTTGTAGCATCTTTTAATGGACGAAATGCAGAAAATCACTAGCTGTGAGTGTTCTGTAACGTAATGCATCACAAAACATACAATAAAACTTGACATCACTCCACTAGCTAAACACCAAACAAACAGTACAATGCCAGTGGTGGATCTAGGTGGGACCCCAGGGGCCTGCCCCCTCTTAAATTTTACAATTTACATAACATTAAAAAAAATTATTATAATAATTATATTTTCAAAAAAACATTTAACGTTAAAGAATCAGAGGATTCTTTAGGGGCTACCTAAATGGATTTTTCTGGATCCGCCACTGAATGCTGTCACAAACCAATTACAAAACATCTTTTATTGTGGCACTGCCCATTTATGCTGTGAATTTCGACTGAATAAATGTGTTGAAAATGAAGGCACGTTGTAATGAGGTATTGTGATACCGACATTTGTGATGTCAAATAGTGCACATCGTACATTTTAACACGGGAAGAAAATTCACGACAAGACTGCAAATCAAATATAACGTATCATTTTCATCATGGTTTAAACTTTAACAATAACAGTTCTGTACAAATGAAACCAATGTTTCCAACAGAATTAATAAAAACATATTCTCAATATTGTAAACAATGAAAAAACAAACTGTTTCAGTAACGCAATGTCCCATATTAAATGGTTTTGAAATGTGGAACTATAAAATGTTTTCTCATCTAGAAATGCCAATGTAATTTTTTAAATTTTGTTTTCTTTTTGAAACTATGCTATCACCAATGACAAAGATCTGTTTTGAATGTTTTATGATTATTAAATACTGTTTTAAGGATATCAGTTAACATTGCATTACTCAAAACAAACATAAAATCTTTTTTTCCCCTTTAAAACATTTTTTTAAATGAATATTTTTACATATATATTTTAAAATGTTCCAAAAAAGAATGTTTTAAAAATTAAGTTTCATGTTAAACATTAAAATATGAACAACACAAATGTTAAAAATTTAAGAATTGCCATTTAAAAAATGCAAAATAATGATATGATTTGTAAAGTGACAGTACTGCACACAGATATGTATACATATATATTACTTAAAATAAAAACATCCTATCAAAGTACACGTTTGCAGTCATTCAGTAGTAACACAGCTATCACACAATGGCTGTTCCAGAAACTATTACACGTCAGAGGCAAGAACCAGCATGGGTAGAAATTAAGAAATCCAAATAAAGTTATTTTATGGGAGGTGCAGATCATGTTATTATCTTTATTAGGCCTGTCTTTTTGCTTTCTTTAACGACACTACTGTATTATGATTTGTTAAACATCAGCTATTGCATGTCAAACATTTGGTAATTTTAACACAGTCAAGTATGAGACCGCCTCCAATGGGTTTTGAACCACAGTCTTCAGCTTGAATGTCTCATATCCTACCGCTGGACCATTAATATTAAATTCCAATTGTATTAGAATTATGGGTACAGCAAATAATATTACTACTGTTTAACAGGCCAGGAAATAATTATTTTAGTTCAGCTGGTCAAAATGTCCAACATCATTCAATTTGTGCTGGACATTAAAGAACATATTCCTGTCAAGCAATTTATAATTCACAATTTACTTTTTATGGTATATGCTTTTTGTTATTTAATTCTTTGCAATTTATTCAACAGACACAAGCTGTATGAAGCTGACTTTATACAGAAATGTTATTTTCACCAAAAGTTAAAGCATGAGTGTCGGACAAATTGACCGACACAATTAACTTTGTGACTGTCAGATTTTCCAAAATGACAAATTTATACTGGTCAATGTCCTTGACCTGCCACTTATTTCCAGGCTAGCTTAGTAGTACTTAATAAATTAAATTCCATTACAAAGTAAAGTTTGTTTTATTTAACGACATCTCTAGAGCACGTTGATTTTTATCTCATCATCAGCTATTGGACGTCAATCATATGGTCATTCTGACATATGTTTAGAGGAAACCCAATGTTGCCACACAGCCTACTCTTTCTGATAAGCAGCAAGGGGTCTTTTATTTGTAGTCCCACACACAGGACAGCACATACCACTGCCTTTGTTGAACCAGTTGTGGACCTCTGGTTGGAACAGAAAATACCCCAAATTGTAAATGGGTCCACTGAGAAAGATCGATAAGACAAATTCCATGACAATTACAAGTGGTGTCAATAATGATATTAATGTTACTATAAAAGTCCAACTGAACTGGATACAAATTTTACCTGGTGGTATCATTTGCAAAATATTTTACCTACCTCTGTCAAATGATAATATCTGGAACATGGATTAGTAACAAACAATGTGTGTGCTATCAGAATTAGCCATGGTTTCAATGACATAGCGGACAAATATTTAACAAAGCCAGACCCGTTACATAGCACATTGCATCCCATTTGAACATTGCAGTAAAATTTATATTGCTTATTTCTATTTAATATATTGGGGAACAAATAGAGATGTAATTTGCTTGAAGCAATTAAAAGTCAGAAAATTACATGTATGGAGAGTTGATCCTCATTATGATGATTTATCAGAAGATAGTCCTGATCCATCGGAATATGGTTCTGATCTATCTAAAGATAGTCCTGATCCGTCTGATGATAGTCTGGATCCATCTGAAGACGGTGACTATTGGATAACGGTTTGCTATAAATGACATAATTTCATGAAATAACATTTAACTGATATGCAATGACAGCAACAATTCCCATAACCATTTCATGTCTGAGCAAACAATGTTTTAAATAAATTGCCGCGACGCCACACACTAATCTAAAATAAAACAAATAACAAAATAAAACAAAAAAACGTCATCAAGACCTAATGCATTCTATTTCTGTGGCTTCTCCCTCGGTGACCTGAATTAAGTTATTTGTGTTTGTAACCACTGAGAGTGTGTTGGGTATTCTCACCCTCCTGGAACACATGGTCAACTCGTTTATCACATTCGTACCCTTATCACAACAATGGCTTGGATTCGAGCAATCTGCATTGTTTGTGCATATATGGCCTGTGCACTGCGTTTCAGCATCTGTCTGTGATTGGCCGGATGAACAGTCACATGACTGGTCACGGTTTGGAGCAGAATCGTACGCCATGCTGTCGGAAGTGCAGTCATGTGTACATCCATTATTGTCGACAGTCGACTGACGTGGCGTGTCGGAACTGTCGGACAGAGATGGACTGCTGGAAAAGGCACGGTTAGGTTCGAATTTGTCATGACAGCACATCGTTGTGCTCATGGCGATTAGTTCGTCCATTATGTGATCATTTGGTCGCGTGTCGTACGTACTCTCACAGCTCTCTGTCTTGCTTGCCTGACGAGACATCTCACATGTTGTGCTCTCCGTCGCAGATATGCCAGCCTCACTCTGGGAATTCTCCTCTGCGATTGGGTGAGGTTCTCCCATGAATCCCCAAGTGTCAGCACGTGCTCGCATTGAATCAGCGAACATGCTAGATGCACAGCTGGAGTTGAAAGAGAAACTGAGAGACTCTGCGTCCATACTTCGATGATCCCTCAGTCGCTGCTCATAATACAACTGAAAGAGAAGTCACACACCAGTCAGTCAATAAACACCAGGCCTATATTTTCACCATCATCTACCAGAATTAATTTGATATTTATTATTTATTTAACAACCCTCCACGCCCACCCACCCAGCTCAAAAGTAAACATTGACTGTTGGAGGTCACACTTTATTCTTATCTTAACATATACATTTTATTTCAAACCTTCGTACAAACGAATCAACAAAATCAAAACATATACACAATATATTAACTTGAAACAAACTAAGACCACAAAAAACAAACTTTCTATAAAAATCAGTTTCCTTTAAAATTAATAATAAGCCGTATCCCTCATTAACAAATACACCATCTCTAAAAGGCTGAAGGTGAGGACAATCCATCAAAATATCACGCACCATCAGTATACACTGACAGTGTTTACAATGAAATGGATGGAGAATCAATTTGAATTCTCAAAACTTTATGGCATAGGAATCCACAAAAATACTTTTTTTTTTTTTAATCATGCTTTTTTTTTTTTTACTATATACTATGTGACAAAGTAATTCAGAATTTTAAATTAATAAATTATATTCTGTATGAGAGGTGACGAAGTGTTAATTTGCTAATTAAGAAAGTGAACACGTGACAGCCAGGCTGTCATCACACATGGTGGGCAACTTACGGGACTGGTGGTTGAATGGATATTTTTTATCACAATTTTATTACATACTCAGGTGGGGTGGGGGGAGGGGCGCGGGGAGTGGAGAGCTTTTACCCCCATCCTCCCAATAATCTACAGCACCCTTTTCTGTGATAATTTTTACATTTATTATGTTGTAGGCACCCTTCAAATGGCACCCCTATTCAGTCTTGCATCCCTATATTTAAACGGCTGTGCCAGTATTGTATATGTATCATTGTATGTATGAAGTACTGTTTTGTTTACTTGAATGCTATTGAGTAATATGACAATGATATCACAGAATAAACTATAAAATTGTATGTATGCAGTACTGTTTTGTTTGCTTGAATGCTATTGAGTAATATGACAATGATATCACAGAATAATCTATAAAATTGTATGTATGCAGTACTGTTTTGTTTGCTTGAATGCTATTGAGTAATATGATAATGATATCACAGAATAAACTTTAAAATTGTATGTATGAAGTACTGTTTTGTTAACTTGAATGCTATTGAGTAATATGACAATGATATCACAGAATAAACTATAAAATTATATATTAAACAAAAATAACAACAAAAACAACTATTTTTATATTCTGGACAGATTATTTATACTTCGTAACAGATGACATTTTTTAATCTTATGCTTTTGCTTATTGTACAAAATGTTGTGGATTATTTATTTATTTAACAACCCCCAGCACAAAAGTAAAAATTGGCTATTGGGGACACACTGTTGTAACTTCAAAACTTTTTTCTAACATATATACATTTTGTTTTCCAACATATATACATAAAAATTCAATGACTTTACATTAAACCATGGTAAATAAACACAAATTCAGTTTATCATCGAGGAAAAATATATTTTTTTGTATAAATCAGTTTCTTTTAAAAAGTTGATAATAAGCTGTAGGTGGAATCAAAATGAAGGTGACTAAATGTTATGCAACTGACCTTACGACCTTGCAGCTGTTCGGTCGCCGCGGTGACCTCGTAAGCACTTGACGGAGCAGTCAGATTAAGAGACGCAAATTGGCTGATTACTTCTGGAGTGTGTGTTATCGGTTTGTTCTGAAATTAAGCAAATGGAATAAATATTTAATAAAGATGCTTTAGATAAACATTCCTTCAACAAAGAAAGCATGCCTCATTTTGAATCATATTTTACCAGAATCCACATCGATTCCAGCAAATCCATGACATCCCTTATTTTCAATCATGATGTCTTTTTACGACATAGTGACTAATTATTTCTCAATCAACAATAATATAATTATTATTTTGCCATGGAAATTATATTTTCTAATAGACATTGTCTGATGCGAAAAAAAAATAAACAATTTGGAAGATTCTTAAGTAGACCATATGTTACAAATACTGTAAATCTGACTCTTATCTTCAGCTTGAGAGCCCGATGTCCTACCAATGGACCAATGAAGCTCACACCAATTACGTGTTTGACTTTGATAACTATTCAGTTTTACCATAGACTGTTTCCGACAACGACTTTTCTTTCGGTTAGGTCGCCGACACGTTGCAGTATATTCCGATTCTATTTCATCAGATTTCCTCAGAAGTACGTAAGCCCCATCCTCCAACTTTTCAGCCGGCCCGCAAACTGAAATTATAATCCATGATCAGACAAAATGAGAAGTGAAAAGTATTGAAAAAGAAATATGAATTTTTGTATAAATTAATACAGCAACCTAGCATAGTTAACAAAAAATACCTGTAAAAACTACATGACTCTCTTTTTAGGGTGGTGAGTGGAATGTAGCTCAAGTGAATGTTACATGTCCACCTGTGATGTGATCCTTCTCAGTAGACCCATTAGCAATTTGGACTCTTTTCCGTTCCAAACAGTAGTCCACAACTGGTTCATCAACAGTCATGGTATGTGCTGTCCTGTCTCTGGGAAAGTGCATATAAAAAACACCTTGCTGCTTATCAGAAAAAGTAGCCTATGTGGTGGTAGAGGGTTTCCTCTAATGAAATATGTCAGAATGCCCATATGTTTGACGTCTAATAGCCGATGATAAGATAAAAATCAATGTGCTCTAGAGGCGTCATTAAATAAAACAAACTTTATATTTTATAGTTTATTTTATATTCTTTTTAGGGTATGAAGTATTTTTGGTAAAGAGTTTTTATTATTTTTATTATAGAACATAAAGTGGAATTTGACATAGATTGTTGCATATTATACTGCTAGCCTTGCAGAAGAAACAAAATGTAAGATCTCATTTAAATTAGTTAGGTAGGACATCATATAGTTGGGCAATGATTTTGGTTGATTTTAGATTTTGTTGGGTGTCTTCATAAGGGTTTTTATATATATATATATATATATATTTTTTTTCAACGGCAGTTCTATGATACTGCAAGCCTATTATACAGCAGCTTGCAAATTTTCACAACTACTGTAGAGGTATTTGTATTTTTAAGCAAAAAATATATACTATCAGACCTCTCAACCTCGAGGCACTGGAAACCTGGACACTGAAGACCAAAAACCTGGAGATTTCCGTAAAAACCTGGAGATTTCAGTAAAAAACGGGAGATGAGCTATTCATACATAATCAAGTGTAAGCAAAATAAAGTGGACATTCTTTTGTGTAGAAATCAATGAAAGTACAGCGTGAGTTTAATAACACAATATTTAATGTTCTTTGTTACAGCTTCAAAGCAATTTGAAACATGCAGTTGCTTCATGGTCAGTATTATATGCTGCTGCTGCTTTCTTTGAACTCTCCAATAGCTTGGATTGGCCGAGAACAAAGACTGAGCAAGAACAGAAATTGTTTTAACTACAATGGATATTTATTGCAAGAGAAAAATCATGAGATTTTTCGGAAAAAGACATTGAATTTACGAAAAACTGTGATATTTTTGGCTTAACATGAGATTTTGCTGAAAACTGTGAGTCTCACGGCAAAACTGAGCCTTGAGAGTGTATTATCATTAACCAAGTGGATACTCATAACACAGTACATATTTATTATTTCCCTGGGTCACTCTGGCCGTTATGACCAATAAGCTTGCCTCTACAATGACATCATTATAATTTTGTAAAAGTACAAATAAAACCAGGAGAAAGTAGGACATAATGCCATCCATCACATAATAGGATACCATTTCTCTAAATTGTCACACAATTATAAAGTTTAAAAAGTAGAGTGGTTAAAAATTTATTAACACTAAAGACCATAAGAAAGAAAAATTATTTCACTCTGAACATAAATTTGATAATAATGGCAACTCCTTTAATATCCTCTATTTTTTATAATATGATTCTTACCAACAACAGATGGTGGATTTTCTTCACTTGGTGTCTGGGCGGGCGTGATGTCAGAGTCGGAAGTAATGGTGAAGCGTTGTAAGTATGTGAGCAGGGTGTTACACAGTAATCTCTCCTCTTCAAAGGGTTCTTTCTGACACTCAAAATCATCACTGAAATCAAAAATATATATATATGGTCATCCATTTTTCTCATAATTTTCACGTGTATACAAAAGGTAGACTTTTTCTGCCCCCACCCCCACCTCCACCCCCCACCAATATGTACAAATTGAAAAGGGAAAAAAAAGATTTCCTTGCTGTATTATCGTCATTTTTTAATATTTTGAAAACTGTACGTGTCCTTTTAACTCTCTCACCTACCCAAAGTACATTTTGTACGCTAATGAAAAAAATGGATGACCTCTGAGCTATTACGTGGGGGGAAAACAACAATTTAAAATTTTTACTTATTTTTCTACTTATATCTAATTAGGGTTCAACCACACTGTCCTGGGCACACAACCAAAGATTGAGTTAAGTGTAAGTAGGTGAGACGAAACCTGCTACCGCCACACTTTAATTGATAAGCATCAAGGGATCTTTTAAATTCAGAATCTGATACTCATAAATAATAAATTATCCAGACTTAGAAATGATATTTTGTAATATATGTTTCCCATATTGGACATATTGTTATTGGAATAACACTGGATTCCCGTAATTTCCATTCAGGCCTGCACAAATTTAAAATGTTCATAACCGGAAAATAGGTTATGCCAAACAGATTTGCATAAATTTATTTCGATTTGGATGAACGGTTTTTAAAAAAATATGGAAAAACAACTTTAAAATTAGTTTTAATAAATAAAACCATTTGTCACTTTGAAGTAAAAAGGAACTATAATAAATATACATTTACAGTATACACATCAAACTTGTGGCCAGTCATTTTCCCATATTTAATTTGTTGAATGAAAACTTGAACGTTCTCCATAATCAGCCAAACATTTCCGACTAACATCTATTAATGAAAGCATTGCAATTTCCCACTGGCCACATTTTGAAGGAATTTCCTTTGGCGACATCTAACAACCAATGAGAATACATTATACTTCCCAACGTAAGTATTTAACTAGACTGGTATTTGTAATTTCTGTTACATATAATTATAATCATACTTGTCACAAATCAGTCAAGTTGTTTGAATTCCGAAAAAAGATGACATAGAAACTTTATTTAACAAATTTTACACGAACGGTAAATCAGTTAAACCGATGCAACAACGAAATGATCGTTTGTGCAATTTGTGCAAGTCTGCCATTTAAGGGAGTTAGATTCCAAAATTCCCATCGAAAAAATTAAATAACATTTCATATCACATAAATTAATATCACACCTTTTGATATACCATTCAGAAATAGAAAATAGCCCAATAGTTTGTGTCCCTATGGTAAGTGAGTAGCAGCCATTTTCTATTAGTATCTGATGATAAATTATGGGCTGATATTTGAAATAGTCCTATTTAATTCTACTGTGATGGTACAAAATTGTACACAACTTAAGACAAAATTCAAAGAAGGGACAGAAGGTCCACACCTCAAAAAAAATAACTTTGACCATCATGATTTATTTTTTCCACACACTCATACCAAAACTTACTTTAGACCCCCATTTCTAAAATTATAAACCCCTCTTTCAAAATTGATCGATCGACTACAGCCACCTACATTTCTCTCTGCTGTGCTTTCCTCTCCTCCTCTCGTTTCTTGAAACTCTCAATACGATATCGTCGCTGGTCATGTTGAAATACTTGTCGTTGTCGGTGAAATTCCCCTACCACTGTTCTTTTCTTCTCATAAAGCTCATCAATCTCTGCAAGAATCGTGAGAGAAATTTCTGTATTTATGTGTGTGTATATACTAAACTATTAACCAACTAACCCTTCAAGATGACCCAGGGGATAAAAAATATTTTGTTCAAATAATTAAATACTCAATAAAAACATTTCTGCTTTTCTAAATATAATGAGTTATGTAACGACGTTTTAATAGCTTGCACCACTAATTATCTGTATCTGATTGTGTAAAATCACAATGTTTCAGCTATTTCCATTATGGTAAAGGGAATATCTAAGTAGTGAATGAAAGAATTAGTACTAGAGTTATCTACCCTAGTTCTGTATATACATCATAGACTGACAGAAAAAGACTAAAAATATATTTTGATGCTTCAATTCTTACTACAATAAACACCTATTGGCAAAATATGAAGGTAAAAGTTTCTTATTAATATGGAGAGCCTGTTATGTGCTTCATAACAGCAAGCAATCTTTTAAATGTGTTCCCACAGAGAACAAATTAATTCTATGACCTTTGTAACATCAGTCATGAATCACTAACTGGAAGGAGATCGGTCCAATGACATATCACAACTCAGACTGAGTCTCTAGCTATTAGTTTCCACTTAAGGGGATTGATCCGATGACACACAGCACTTCAGTTAAACAATCACTAATTTCATCTCCTCCCCCAAAAGCAAAATGACATAATTCTTGTTTAACCTTTTTTCAGAACTTCTGTCCGGCTTTTCTCCATAAATCGTTTTTTTCTAGCTCCATCTTCTCTATGCTTCAACTCTGTGACCTTTTTGAAGTAGAACTACAAGAAAGCCAATCCACACACTCGTTATTAATAAAATCATAAAATACATTCAATCACACGACACTTCAGAAACAATGTCAATCAAATGACAAGCAACCAATCAAACAACTTTTTATATGCTGTGCTAAAATACAACTAATTAAAATGCTGGTACACAAGACCAAGTTAATTATTTATTACCAGACCTAACTGGCCCAGTGGTTAAGCTATCAGTCTTGTGGGATCAAATCTGAGTCGAGGCAAGGGATTTTTAATCTCCAGCGTGAGTGCTCTACAAAGCTCAGTGGGTAGGTGTACACCACTTATATCTATCAATAGTCAACAACGGTTTATCAAAGACCATGCCTTGTTCTAATAGATATTAAATAATATGTTGTCTGTGGTATAGTGTATATAAAGGATCCCTTACTGCTTATAGGCAAGAGTAGCCATATTGCTGTGGTGGCAACAGGTTTCACATCTACTAACACTAACCTCTGTCCTGGACAGACAGCATAGAAAGCTGAATTATGTGTCCAGAACAGCATGCTTAACCATATTTGGATATAACTTATAAGCACAAAAATACCTATAAAATATTCTATGGCATGTTTATTAAACTATTTTTCAGTCGGTAGCTGTTAGGAGGCAACACATGATACTGATGACGCATAATCTTGGAAGAAATATACTGCTACCACGTGAGATAGTGTTTTGAAATAGCAGCAAGAGGGGTTTTATATATTTTGAATATAAGGAAGAAACTATTAAACAATTCCACCTGGACTAGGGAACTGGTTAACTGGTCCTGTTCTAGATAAGTGTGCAACATGTGTGGCCCATTCTGAGAAGAAACATTTGACAGAAAGCTGTTCTAAGTATATACACAATATTGGCAGCATTTTTTTAGTCATGTAATGTATATAGATAATAAATGAATTTGTATCAAAAGAAATAATTATGTTTTGATGATTAAATATTTACTACACAAGGGAACAAAGATCATTTAAATTTTACTTGTCTCCAGCCATTTTATTTGTCTGGAGTTAGGTGGTTAGCATTTGTTTTTATTCCCGAGTTTCACAAAATAACTTACGTCTCGTTCTTCTCTCATTCTTCTTTGTCGATCTCTCATGCCATCTATCTCTTTTTTGACAGCCATATACTGACTATAATGAAACAATATTGGCATATTATTATATACTACAGAAACTAGGGTTTTAATTATTAAATTTGACTTAATGCCCATGGCTCTGTCTTTGAGAAATTTCGCACCACTGAAAATTTAAAATTTTACCCAAAAGCTTTAAGCTACGTTAGAATAAAATATTAATAATGCTATATGTATTTTAGTTAAATAAAAGCATCTATTTATATGTTCATATAATAAAAGATAAGATGTGGTGTAATTTTTATCTTAAGATATATGTAATTCTATGCATCATGACTAAAAATAGTCATTATTACTACAAAAATATATTAAGTTATATTTTTTAGTTTTTAATTTCTTCTGTAATGATTTCGAAATTCACTGTAGCTGATATTTTATCAATGTGCATTTTATGGTCACCCATAATAGTTGTAACATGAACATATATAATTATAGCAAAGTATAATTGTGAGTCATTATATGGCAACAAGACAATTAAAAAAATTAAACAAAATCTTACTCTAAGCTTTTCCTTGATCTTTTCAGACTGTCTATTTCAGCAACAATTTTCTTTTCCTGAGAGATTTTAAAATTCTGAACAGTCAAACTCCATTCAAGTTTCCTAAAAAAAAGAAGGAAAATATAAAACAAATTACCTAAACAAGATATAATAAACAAGGGTTGAATAATGCTCCAAACATGTAGATTATAATTAACACTATTCTTTGTACTGGTAGTTAGGTACCTGTCCTAAAATGTGATCAAATTATTGCAACCCTTGATAAATTATATGTAGTATTATATAGTAGAATACAATAAAATGCTAGAATTCCATTTAATTATTGTCATCATTACTTGGTTGGTTGTATTTATTTTCGTGCTTATATCCATTTAAGGTTCAAGCACGCTGTCCTGGGCGCACAACTCAGGTTCCTGTGCATTCTGTCCAAGACGGAGGTTAATGTTATTAGGAGATACGAAACCCGCTGCTTTTCGATAAACAGCAAGGGATCTTTTATATGCACTATCCCACAGACAGTCCGATATCCTACCACTGGACCACTAAGACTCTCCATTTAATTCATAATAGTTTTTTTGTTGACGAGTCTGGCATAACCAGATGAAGGGGTTGCATGTCCACCCCCACAGTTTATATTTATCTGTTTTGCAGTGTTAAAAGAGCTTTCTGTGCAACTAATATAAAATCCAGGCTACTTCAATGGTTGACAAATCACTGTGGTAATAGAACTGCATATGAATAAGGGACAATGCTTTAAAATTTAAGGTAAGTCACAGGCCTGCACAAATTGCACGAACGATCATTTTGTTCGTGCATCGGTTAGTCAAATTTATTTTGCATAACTGATTTACCATTCATGTAAAATTGGCTAAATAAATTTGTTTATCAATTTATTTTTGAAAACCGGTTATGCAAATGAAAATAGGTTATGCCATTTTTATTGGCATAACCTATTTTCCGGTTATGCAGATTTTGAATTTGTGCAGGCATGAAGTCAGTTCAGAAAGTTTTTACACATGTAACCAACTTAAGGTTATTTTACTTAAGCAGGCAGAGGACATTATTGTAACTAACAAATTTTAGATTTAGTTTGCCGGAAGAAAATTCCAGTAAAGTTTGCAACTTTCAATCTTAAAATATAGGTTTTTATTTTGTGGTTGTTATTTTGTTTAATGACACCACTAGAACACATTGATATATTAATCAAAAGTAAAGTTTTATTTAACGACGGCTCTAGAGCACATTGATTTTTATCTGATCAACGGCTATTGGATGTCATACATATGGTAATTCTGACATATGTCTTTAGAGAAAACCCGCTATCACCACATAGGCTACTCCTTCCGATAAGCAGCAAGGGATATTTTATATACACCGTCCCACAGACAGGACAGCTCATACCACAGCCTTTGATAAACCAGTTGTGGACCATTGTTTGGAACGGAAAATAGCTCAAAATGCTAATGAGTCCACAGAGAAGGATCGATTCGATGACCGAACCATTCACAGGCAGACATGCTACCGTTTGAGCTAGATCCCGCTCCCCTGGTATATTAATCATTGGCTGCTGGATGTCAAACATTTATAAACTTTCACACAGTCACATGTGAGCCAGCCTCCAATGGGTTTTGAGAGTCTGCTGTCCTACCACAGTACCACAGAACGTAATAATGATGTAACTCAATAGCCGTTTGTGTGGATTGAAATTTGTACAATAAACATGCAAACAGAACCATTTTATGATGGTTAAAGTAGCTTGCATGTACAATGAATTTCAAATTGGCTTAAAATTCATGTTGGTATATTCTCATAAATATTTGTAAATAGACTTAAAACAAACTAAAAAAGTAAAGTTTGTTTTATTTAACGACACCTCTAGAGCACATTGATTTTTATCTTATCGTCGGCTATTGGATGTCAATCACATGGTCATTCTGAAATTTATTTAGAGGAAAGCTGCTGCTGCCACATACATATCTTTCTGATAAGCAGCAAGGGGTCTTTTATATGCACTGTCCCACAGATGAACCAGTTGTGGGCCACTGGTAGGAACAGAAAAGTCCAAACTGCAAAAGGGTCCACCGAGAAAGATCAATCCAACGACTGATCGGTTCACAGGCAGACACGCAACTGCTTGAGATACATCCAGCTATAAAACTTAACTAAATCAAATTCATAAATTTAATGTGTGAATTATATATTAAATCATTTATAAACATAAAAAAAACAACCATTAACATGTATATACATGTATATATACACACAAACACCACACCATACCACAAATACAAATACAGATACACACCCACACCACACACAAACCAGACACAGACTCAAGACACACACACCAACCACTTTACCTGATTGCTTCGTTGTGTTTTTCTTCTGTCTTATAGCGAAGATTTGATTGCAACTTAGACAAGCCTCCCATCTGTAAAACAAGTTAATATTTAATGTGGGAATTTCAAACTTAACTTAATAAATGACTGATTATTTTTCTCTATTTACTCCCCAGAAAATAACCAAAAAAACAATGAAAGAGGCCTTGAAATTTGCAGTGGCATTTGGCATTACCACCATAAAAGCTGCCACATAATTGGTTTGTAACAACATTATACTGCTATTCCAAAAATATAAAAGTATGCTTATTTTTGTGAAACTGCTATTGCAGTTCCATAGCAAAACAATTTAATTATGGCAATTAGGTGCTGTCATAAATAAGTGTGAATTTTGATGGCTGAACTTGTTGATTACTATAAAAAGCTATTTTCCGTTTGTGATTTTGTGAATTCTGCTTCATTTCCATTTTAGAAATAAAATATGTTTAATTAGCAACTCTTAACTGAAATAATTTCTGACAATTTTATAGGAGAAAATGTTGTTTATTCATGCTTCTTTAATTTAGTCATAACTGTAAGAAGTAATTATTCGAATCTACCCTCAATGTCCCCATTCACATAAAGTATAGCAAGTCATTTTGTATTTTCACATAATTTAGGACTTTTTTACCAACACTACCACAGCAAATGTAACTCATTATTACACATCGTGTGACGTCACATACAATATGTTGTTCATAAGTGGTGAGAGACCACATCAGGAACAAAGTTACAATTCAACAACTAAATAAAATCAAAAATAATTGTGCAAGTTTTATTATATGACATATAGTAAACAAAATGAAACATCACTAAAAACATTTATTTTTTATCACTGGTGTGACTGTCTAATATTGCAATGTTAATTATGCCTATCTGGTTGGCCAAACGGTATGAGCACTGAATGACAGCAACAATAAACAGGCAAACGACTGTCCCCATTGTGCAAGCACAATATGACAATGGGAAATCCAAATTAATTCGGTAAATAAATATAATCACATGTTTGCCAACACTTCCAACAGTACAATACACTGACAAATCATTACAAAAGCAGATGACAATTGTAAACCTATTTTTTAAAAATTATTTCACTTAAAAACAATTCCGTTTACAAATGCTATCCGTTTCACAATGTGAATTCTGCAAATTCTATGTTTTTCGTGATCGTGGAAAACCACTGGGTCTATATAGTCAGAATATTCTAATTAGCAACATAAAATGTTGACAAGAAATAAAACCAGGAAATAACCTTTTGAGTTATAGCTTGATTTAAAGATCGCAGGTCATTGTCTACTTTCTTTCTTCTTTCTATTGTCGCTTCTTTTTCAGCACGGATGTTCTTGGAATCAGAATTCTGAATTCCATCTGGTCTTGTGCTAAATGACTTCTACATTTTGTCAAGAGAACAAATCGACATTGATTTTTTTTTTCCCTATGGCCATTTATTTTAATTTTAAATTTCTCAAACATAGGCCTCCAAAAAATAGGATCGGAAGGAGGAAAAAAAAAAAAGAGTTACAAAATGTCTTGGGAGGGGAAAATAAAATTTGGTATGAAATTAATTTTATCAGTTTCATTAATTTAACTAGTCATATGTCTGCACACCCTTATGAAAAGAAATTATTCTACTTCAAAATGAACATTTAACATTTTTGCTTAAACCCTGAAACATTTAATGTTTTTGTTTAAACCCAAAATTGGCTATGGTAGTTAAAATATAATATGCAGGTTTTTTCTTTTATGGCTTTCAGGACAGCTGGCGGAAATAAAATAACTGAATTTTCACTTTCAATTTTATTATAATTTAGAAAAATATAGGGTCGGTCGATGGGTTCATGAAATGAATAATAATTTTTAAAAAACATCTGTTGGCCTAGTGTTAAACAAACCAATCAACATAAAATAACCTAAAGAGGACTCAAATGTGCCAAATTTATTATTATTATTTTTAATTGGATTTAATACATTTAAAAAAACCTTTTTTCACTGAAAGGATGTTTGACAAGTATTTCAGCACACATCTTTGGTCCTTTTGTTTTAACTCATGAAATGTGAAAATTAGTTAAACTTCTCTCTTCATTTTGAAATATCCCACTTGGAATTACTTTTAGATGTTCTATGGATTACTCTCCTATAACTAAAAGGAGAAAAATGATGATTATTTATTTTTTAATTTTAAAAACATTTTTTTGTAGTTTAGATGGTCAAGTGAAAACATATTATGGCAACCCCTGCAATTAAGAAAATGTCCATGACAAAATAAATGCTGTGGAGAAATAGTGTCGACAGTATTTTCCATGGCAATTTTAGCATAAAGAATACTTTTTTAAAAATACACCTACAAAAAATATACATTAGTTTGTGGCAAAAGAAGTACCGCAGACAACGAAAAACTCTGCGGCAATCTCCACAGCATTACTGACTGCCATGGGCAATTTCAGGGGTTGTTATGGGCAAGGAAGAATGTAAATCACTTTTCCCTAGGGCAAGAAAGTTTTTAACAAATTTCAACACATATGAATGCAGGGTTCCACCTAGCATATGGAAAATGGAATCATCATGACTCACAGGGTTTTATTTTAGGAGTCAAGCATTCAAAAATGGGAGTCAAACATATTATTTCAATCACATAATTAACTGAATAACTGTCTTGTTTATATTACATGCATACATTATATCCATTATCAACTATTCTATCTTTATAATACTAATACATACATTGTTTTTTCTTCCCATAAATAATAGTTTTTGTATATTTAAAAAAAATGAAAATCAATTGACATTGGAAATATTTTTCCAACGTCAATTGATTCAAACACATATTTTATTTAGGAGTATTTTAGTAAAATATTGCGACAAATATGCAGGATTCCTGTGTCATGTGAAACCCTGTGAATGTCACCAGACATGTTAAACAGCATCCTATTTTATAAAGATAGTAAAGTTTAAACCCCGGGTACAGAACATTTAATGATTATTTTTTCAAAAATTAAATAAAGGATACAATTTCAGCCTCTTTCTGGCGAATTTGAACCATGAGAGCCTCAATTTCATCTTCAAGTTTCTTCTTGCTTGGCGGACGGGCCCTTTTGAGCTCTGAAAAATAGTAAAAAATTAATTAAAGTATTTAATTAATGTAGTCAATTCTAAACATGCTACTAAAATTTACATTTCATGTATGTATGTGCACCTGAAATAAAAGACAAATTTAAATTTGTCTTTTTATTTATGTTCAAAAATATTTAAAAGCAACTAAGGCCAATTAAAAAATAATAATAACAAAACACTGAATTATGCTCTATTTGAATAAAAATAAAATCCCATTTTGGTATATTATTTATTAAATTTTTTCAAATGAACATACTAGAACCAATATTTAGATTCTTTTTTTTCTTCTGTTTTTGGATGTCAAACATTTGGTAATTTTGACACAGTCGTGAGCCAGCGTCCAATGGGTTTTGAACCACTGTCTTCATCCTGAGAGTCCAGTGTTCTATCATTGGACCACAGAGGCTCACAAAAACAACAATATATAGCGAAAAGAAGAAAAAGAAAAACTTCTTCTGGAGAATTTAATATATATACTTTGTCAAATACTATGTACCTAAAGGTCTATTAAATTAAACAGACATCAGCTCCAAGCCATTCAAGCATGTTACATACAGCTAATTACAAGAAATATGATTTTCTTCAAGTCAAAATCATTCATTTCAATTATTTTGTCCAGTGAGTCATGATACAAAAATCTGTAATTATATTTTTTTTTATACATACATGTACATGTATATACAGTGAAACTCCACTATTACGACCACTATTGGGGCTTATTAAAATAGGTCTTAATAGCAGGGTGGTCTTAGTACCGGGTTAGGCTTTTTCCCAATCATGCCCAAATATAATAAAGTAAGTAATCTGACAAATCATTCATTTTAATACACGATTCATGCGCTATGGAAAAGACAATGATGACAATCTTCTTTTTTAGTTATTTTGAAAAATTATACGAAAAACCTGTCTATAGTCTATAGAGGTTTAGAACACCTCTTTTGTTTATTGAATTAGTCTGTCATTTATTTGGATAGTATTCTAATTAACAATTAACCATGAGTTGGCGGTAAACCACTAAGAATATATGAGTGTCAAGTCTGTCGATCCAACTTCAGAATATTTAACCTTCTGGACATTAAAGGCGACATATCTATCCATGTTGTTATAACCACAGTTAAAAAATAAGTGTGATGTGGTGCTTTATTTTCAGGGCACATTGGAGTTATCTCCCCTAAAAGAATTTTCTATAAAAAAAACTAAGAAATAGTCGATTTACTTCTTGGAACTTCAGTTTTTCTTGGCAATTTTAGTTTGAAAAAAGGTTTTCTATGCAAAATTTATGCCACCGACAACAATGGCGTAATGTTGTGCTCACACTGAAGACATAATAGCTACTTCTGATTGATATTTTGATTGTTTATTTGATAGTTTTTCCACCAACGAAAATTGTTTCATGGAAGGGAATTTAATTAATTTTCTCTTTATACACAAACTTTGGCCAATGTGACATGGTAGGTGAAGATATTGGCGAAGATAGCCAACCCCTAATTATACTGGAGTGCATATATAGCGGTCTTTGTTGATATTTTAGCTAAAAAATGTGGCAACAAATATTGCAGAAACAACAATTACAATAAACAAAAATTACAATAACAACAATATTTAGTTATTGTAGGTTTTTATTGGGTTTTCCATTCATAATGTGTATAGGAAAGCAATTTGCAAATACCCACTCAACCTGACATATATCAAAATTCATTCAGTAGTCTAAAGGTTAAGTTATCAGTCCTGGCATTGCCCACACTATTACAATGTGTTTTGCTTACAATGGACCTGTTACCGGAATACCAAAGTGTACAGGCTTACAGATCAATTGACTATCAACAGTTATAAGCTACAGCCAATCAGAGCGTTACATCGCATCATTAATATTAAACAACTGCCAGTGTTTTCCGGAAACTAAACAGCTGCTAGTGTTTTCCGGAAACTAAACAGCTGCCAGTGTTTTCCGGAAACTGAAAGTACTGCATGTAATTTTTTTAATCATTTCAAATGCGTACCTGAAATCAACTTATTTTAATCCTTTTCTACAGACAAAACTATATGCCACCTGTCCATTTTGGATAAGAACAAAGCAGCTATTTTGACCATTACAGTGATTTCAGTCATGTGTGAAAGGAAAATAAACGAGGCTTGCTATTTTAATTTGGTTGCTATAGTGAGGTCAAAATACACTGAAAACACCTGTTGGGACTGATTTTACTAGTCATAATCTGAAATAGCTGGGTGGTCTCAATTTCTGTGTAGTTTTACTATAAAAGCAATGAGAAATTTGGGTCTTTAAAATATCAGTCTTTATAGTGGGCTGGTCATAGTACCGGGGTGGTCATTAGATGGGGTTTCACTGTATACTGGTAAAAGGATTGTTTGTTTAATGGCACACCAGCCGTGTTTTTTATTCAGTGGCTATTAAATGTTTGACATATTGTGTGTTGCAATTCAGACATTAAATTTTTAATTTACATGAGCTTTCCCACAGACAGGATAGCACATACCACAGCCTTTGATTAACCAGTTGTTGACCATTGGACTGTATAAGTGGTTAACACCTACCCACTAAGTCTTGCAAAGCACTCACCCTAGGTTGGAGCCAGTATCAAGATTAAAAATATCATGCCTTGACTGAGATTTGATCCCACTACCTACCAGATATGAGCCTGACAGCATAACCATGCACATACACACACTACTATATATGTGACCTAATTTAACTTCTGTTAACATATCCAACACAGTCACCCCCACCCCATGAACTCTAAATTCATTTGAAAATAAGATAAAACTACATAGAACTATCAATAGTTACGCACACTACACATTGTTTTCCTTCATGTATTTTAAACACAAAATGTTAAATTTAACAAAAAGAAATATATGAAAATAGCAGCTGATAGAGACTGCATCATGTCTATAAATATATGTACAGGTAGGTTAACCTACGTAGTATATGTACACTTCGCCACGTGACAGGATGTTTGATGCTGTCAAAGCCACATGTATCTACCATACGTTCTTCACACATATAGGTCACACACACAATTATCAGTTTCAGGGTACTAGTTTCCTAGCAAATATGAAACCCAACAGCCAATTTAAAAAAATTTGTGTGGGGGTGAGGGGTCATTAAACTAACAAACTTATCCTAGAAAAATTACCATTCCCGTTGATGAGAACAGGTCAGACCTAAAAAGAAGGGTCATTGTGAGGGAGCATATGTAATGAATGAGAGAAGAAAGGATGTGACAAGTTTCAAAATCAATCCCTATAGTCGGGAAATTGCCAATCGACAGGAAATTCTTATCCCTGTATTCCACACAAAACGTCACTAGACCGCCCCCTCTTTATTAAGTGGAACCAAGCGACTGAAATATATAAGTGTATGTAACATTTGTCTCCCATTTTGAGCAGACAAACATTGGAAGAGTTTCACTGCAAAACACGGTATCTCCATTTTTGACATTTTGAGAAAAACATCATTTTTTCGTGTGCGGAAATGTGACGTTTGTGCATGGCACTTATAGTATATTGGAATGAAGGTATATTTTCTACTATGCTTATACACGTTTTACAAACTGATGCAAGCCTTTCCTTTGGTGGTGATTTATTAAGTTTTTTCGAATTTGAGGCTTATTGCATTTTGCAATTAAACTCTTCATTTGCTAAATAGATATATTCAAGAAACACTGCCTGCTGCTACAATGACGATAATACTGCTATTGCAAGCCTCTGTGGAACATTGGACTCTCAAGATGAACACAATGGTTCAAAACCCACTGGAGGCTGCATTACATTGTATATTAAAACACTGATGTCATTAAATATGTCATGTGCAATCCTCGATATTGAGATAATCTTGCGACTACAATTTACTTGAAATAATAACAGAAAATACCTGATAATGATAAAAATCAGTGTTTTTTTAAAGCCACTAGCCATAGGGCTTGATTTCCACTAGCCCATCAAGCTGGACCAATAGCCCAAAGTGTTGATCAAATTTACCGTGAACATTTTCATATTCAACATTTTTCTTTCTATTAGTACAAAATTAGCAAAACAAACAGCATTTTTCAAAAAATATCATTTAAAAATCAACAGACGGCATATTTATAACTTCAGTAACCAGTGGCGGATCTTGGGGGGGGAGACGGGGGGGCTAAATTTTGCAATTTAAAAAAAAATAATTAAGGGTTCTTTAGCCCACACCCCCAAATGGATTTCATGGATCTGCCACTGGTAACGGTAATCTTTGTGTGATGTCAATCAGTCCATTACAAAGAACAAAGTCAGGTTAAATAAAAAGAATATACTGACAACATGCAACTCATTCGTAATTGATATCACTGTTTATCGGTTGCTGAGACAGAAAATCCATTGGGGAGAGGTGTCAATAATATGATGCTGATTCTTCGGATTCTTTAATCAGGGATTCTAGAATACAGTAGCCCTATGCCCGTGGCTAGTGGTTATTGCGGTCAGGCTACCAAATAACCACTGCAACGAAAAGCGTTCGACATACTTGTTTGGATAAATAAAGTCCCATGGTTTTGCGTTTAAGGCCCGCTCTCATGCCCCACTGCGCCCGTAGATTTCGACCAAGGAGCGTGAATAATCACGCTCCAAAAATACCACCGAGTTCGGTAATTCTCTGTTTTTGCGAAAATATCCTAATATAAATAGAATTGATCACATACATTTTTTTCATCGTTTTAAATTATCACGAATATTATAAATAAATCGTCTTTGCGGTAAAGATATCAGTGTAGTCAGGCATCGACTATTTTTGTTTCCAAAATGCGGATGGAAAATCCATTTAATTAATAAACTGCGCTATTTGGAGACAAGTAAT
>JAULBS010156395.1:0-11841 GCA_032355785.1 Symmetromphalus regularis | reverse complement strand
TCTGGGTTGGAGCCGATACTGAGATTAAAAATCCCATGCCTCGACTGAGATTTGATCTCAGTACCTACCAGCCTCGCATCCGACAGTTTAACCACTGCGCCATGGAGACCGGTAAACAAAAGCTATTATAACCAAATGTAACCACACTTGGAGATGTACTATAAACAACATGTAATTATTGTAATTGCAAACTGAGTAACAAAAACATTATATACTCACGTCCACAAGAAGATTCGTCTTGGCCCATTGTGTCATGATGTGCTAACCGGCAATTAACAACTCCATCACATCTTGAAGATAGCATCAGACATTGTTGGTTTGGTGTACAGTAGTAACTACCATTGACACACGCCTCTGTAAAATATATAACAATTCAGGGGTTGAAATAATAACTAGAGATCTAGGGGCCAACTGTTTTAATTGTCTATTATACGAGTTCAGAACCACCTTTAATTTAATCACTGAAATGTTGAATGAAAATTCTCCCCTACCAAATCAACATTTTAAGCATACTAATTCGGACTGGTGTTTGAGAATTTGTTTGATTTGTACAGATGGGAAAATGTTGAGAATTATGAATGATTATTGCACACATATATATATACAGGTACATTATGTAGAAAATCATGTCACTAAACTAATAAAAATACACCAAATTAAATTCCATGAAATTTTTTTTTTAATAATCTACTGAATATTCAAGCTCGCAACATTTGCATAAAAAAATGCTTGTGAACTGTTTCATTTTTGTGAAATTGTGAAAATTTATTACCATAAAAATAAAGTATTTTACAGTAATAAAAAAAAATACATTTACTACTATTTTATAATTAATTCTGGTAACTAGCAATGAACTCACCACATCTGCTTTCATCTTGGTTATCAAGGCAGTCTTGGACTCCATCACAGATAAAGATGGCATTCTTGCACATGCTGTCACAGGCAAACTGTCCGCTAGAACACTGCAGGCTAGGACGGGTTGGAGGGTGTGTCTGTGGAGGAAGTGTCTTCGGTCTTCGGCTTGTATGTGTTCCAGATACTGGATTCAGTGGAGCTGCAACAATTAAAAACATTGTCACTTCATAAAATACAGACCCATAACCAAAGGTGTGTGTTAAGGCAACTTGCCATGGGAAAATATTTTAGAAAACACTAAATTTTTATATTTAAAAAAAGAAAAACATATTGAAAGTCAACTTCTTCAAATATAAAAATTCACCCATCCATAGAAAATAATGTGGATACACCTATCTATCACTAATTATTAGTAGAAAGCATGGAATTAGATCTGTGGCAGTTTTACATTATTACAAATGTAATGAAACTATTATGTTTGTTGGCAATGCCTTTAAACTCTTATTCTCAACATGTTTTACCTAACTTAATATCATTATGTAGAGTTAATAAAATTTAAAATAAAGTACAAACTGTTGAAATATTTCACAAAGCTTCAAAATTATTAGAGATATCAATATGAATTCACGTAATAGCATTTAACAGTGTACAAAAAGTTCAGTAAATGACTGATACAAATTTGACAAAAATGATCAAAACAGACTAGTCATTAGAAGGGCGCCTGGCCTGGAGAGGTAAGACACAACAATGAACACACTAAGATGGTAATTTAACAAAGTGGTACAACTAACCAGTCATAGTAGGACAGGTGCTGGGTTCATCAGAGTCGTCAGGACAGTCGGACACACCATCACACTGCCATGATTTGGGGAAACACTGGCTCAGTGGGGCACACTTGATCTGATGGATGCCACAAACCAAACCAGTTGGTGGTACATATGGTTCTAGGCAAAAAAGGAACAGTATTACAACCATAAAATAAACTGATCAGATATCAGTTGATAATACTACTATGTGTACAAATCATATTTGTTTTTGAAGGTATGTTTAGAACAATTATTTCTTATAATCACTTAAATATACTCTAATACATGTATAATAGTAGTACCTAAAACTTTTCTTTTATTTATGTTTTTATTATTAATTTTTTTTTTTACAGATATTTTGTTCTATTAAAACCTTGAGGGGACAAAAGGAAAACAAGAAAAAAGGTTTGTACAAATATGTTTTGCTGAACAATTTTCAAAGTAATGTTTGAAAGAAAGGAGAAAATTATCCATTTTGCTAAAATTTAATTTTCATTCACTGGTTCATAAATTAAATAAATTTTTTAAAAAACCTAACTGTAGTCCATAACAAGTTATACCAACAGTTTTTGAAATACACATAATATTATGTGACTCATCACATCAAACCGGGTCTTATGTCACATGGCCTGGTATTAAAGAATCAGTCAAAATAGAGATTTAGGTCAATTTCGATCATCTCTCATATTAATAAGCTTTATAAATACCTTATCTAAGTATTCCAGCGATCAGTTTTGTGAAAATATAAACCAAAAGATGTTTTAAAGCAACTTTTGTGAATCACACCCAAGAGAAATGGCTGATTTGTAGAGAAAAATTTCAAATTTTCCACCATCTTCGCACACCATTTGCGCCAAGCTATTATAAATAAACGAGGAAATCCTAATATCAAACTGAGGCTGAGAGAACCTTCTTTGAAATGACATCAGGAGTTTTCCAGTAAAACATGCTATAAATGGGATCGCATTGGATTTGTGGTTCATATTTGTGTAAACAACTGTGCTTGTTATACATTCCAATGCCCCCTATACCACTCTGATTGGCCAAATTCGGTCACATGTTTAATGGTGGTGCTTATAGTACAGAATTGTAGTTCAATCGTCTTGATTTCCAATCTTAAATCACACATTAAAAACCTATAAATATTGTGTCTATTGCAATAATGACTTTATTTATATCGGAAAAGATCACAGAGTAAATTGACAGTATTTTTAGCAAGCTTTCTGCCGCAATAATAGTAATTTTATGCAATTTGCTGATTTCACATATATCCGGGATTTTGGCAAAGGTGTTTCAAGCTATTTTTTTAACAAACATTTATATTTTAGAAATGCAAGTGATGACACTTTGATAGAATATAAAAAAATAACTGTTGGTATAGTTGCTATAGTGTTTATAAATAATGTGGTAGTGAAATAAAACAAATTGTACGATGATTACTAAGGAAATTTTATCTTTGATTACATTAATTTTTAACCTTAATTTTCTCTGAATTCCTTTTTCATAAACATGCCAATTATCCAGAAATATATATGGCGATATCTCGGTCACCAGAAAGGATACAGATATAAGAGTGATATCAAACTGGAGCTTATCACCCAAGGAAAAAGAATATGTACATAACTCAATTTGTCTAAAATGCGACTTAATACCCATTTTGATGTAACGGGTCACATATTACAAAGATGTATGCTAAGTGATGTATTTCCTATATCCATTTTTCACTATAATAATGTTGATAACAGACGCATATTACTGCATCAATCAGTGACATTGGAGCTGGAGAGGGTGGCAAATTCTGATGTTCAGAAATGGGAGCAGCCCCCCAATAAGATTTCATTCCAATTCCATTGATCAATTGTCATAAGTTCACTTTCAATGAATCATGAAATAGTGCAAACTGGTAAACTAACTTCCTGTTGCGCACTCTGGAGTAAATGTGATGTCATCAACAGCAATGTCACCAAGTTTTCCGGTGCCACGTGTTGCTTCAAAGATGACGTTGTAGCCGACGTTATTGCCTAGAGGAATATTGGCATATATCCAGTTTGATTTATGGTTGCCTGACGTTGTCCACATCAGCTGCATCTGGTTCTGCTTATTCTTTGTGTACACCTGAAAAATCAATTAACTGTTATCCATGTAATTCAACTACATGTATTTGAAGAGCTTAATTGCAAAAGGACTTAGATCCATTTTTGCCAAAATTAAGTTTGATGCGCTGACTAATAGTGATTAAACCTTGCTTCAACATGACAAATCTAATAAGTTTCAAAATGGCATACACACATCAGTAATGAACCATTGAATGTTCAATAATAGTGTAAATGTCATGTTCAGTTTATTGACGTTTTAAAAAAAAAACTTTTTAAATGGTCTGTAAGCTCTTTTGCAAATAAGCTCTTCATTTATTCAAGCTGATCAAATATCAAACTGGTTTTGGGTTAATTGTTTAATTGATTCAGCAACTTAATAAAACGCCCTAGATATATGAATGCAAGTTCCCCTTACATTTCCAAAACCAACTAGACTACAATTTTCTATCTGTCTGCAATCTGATTTGGCCAATGATGTCCAACTGCATTTACTCTCATAGGGTTACCCACTGAACACCTGGGTGTGGGATGTAGCTCAAACAGAAGCGAGGTCCACAACTGGTTCACCAAAGGCCTTGGTATGTGCTGTCCTGTCTGTGGGGCAGTGCATATAAAATACCCCTTGCTGCTTATTGGAGTAAGGAGCAGGTTTCCTTTAAATCAGTATGTCATAATGACTATATCAGGTGCGTTGGAGCCGGGTTGTCTGAGGTGGCTGTAGACCCCTCAATAATTCCCATAAATATGTTCCTTATTGTTGAATTATTCACTGGCAAATTCTGATGTTCAGAAATGGGAGCAGCCTCTCCAATATGAATTTCATTCCAATGCCCCTGACCATTTGACTGACATCCAATAAGTGATGATAAGATAAAAATCAATGTGCCCTAGAGGAGTCATTAAATAAAACAAACTTTACTTTACTTTTTACCAGTGGACACTTACAATGAGATAAATTACTATAAGCAATTGGCCTATTGTTGCTGAACTTACCCTGAGAGGACCAATAGCTGGTGAGCCAGTCATGTAGAAGTAGAACCTCATGTAACACACTCCATTGCTAGCTGGGAATGAGGGAGATATCATTCTTGCAATCTGGCCTATAGACATCTTGCTACTGTCAACATACGCAAACTGGCCTGTTGTAAAAATATATGTGCATTAAGTGTACAATAAAAAAAACCTTTTTCTTATAGAAAAAATATAGTAAAGCTAAAAATTACAAATTATCACATCTTAAGCAGCTAAATGTCTTGTGTTTCGAAAAGGAGAGGTTTTTGTAGGTTTTTTCCTTCCGTTTTTTGCTCATTTGCTTTTTATTTATTAAAATATATTTCTTTTATTTATTGTTTCAGTATCATTGTGTCAAAACAATTTAAACATTACTTAATCAATTTTTAAAATTTAATTTCATGTTTTTTTTTACAAAATAAAGATATCTCGGTTTTAAATGCTGTAACATCAATCTAAAAATAATATATTTGTTACTGTTTTAATATGTTTCTCTTTTGACATGACCTTTTGCCAGTTGGTCTCAGAATATAATAACTGAGCAGGTTCAGATGCAAGATTTCTGAAAGGGGCCTGGGGGTCCAAATATGCTGGGTGAATAGGACTGGGGAAATTTTTTTAATTTTCATGTCCTTCCACTTGGAAAATAGATATATATTAATTTTTTTCTTTTAGAAAACGAGGGGCCCAGACTCCCTAGACCCTGCCTTTAGACCACTACTGCTGAGCTCATCCTCATTAAATAAAGTATTTATTATTATTGTGTTTACTAGTAAAAGCTGAAAGTAATAAGAGAACTGACCTCCTGGTTTCCTGCTATGATCAAACTTGGGTCCAGTTCCCGTGTTCGGATCTGAGGCAGAATGAATCCAGTTGGCATCATCATTGGGTGACTGAGTCCAATTACAGTAACTCAGACCTGCTGGGTTGTCAAAACTGCAGTCTCCAAGGTATCCAACTGTTTAAATACAAATGATAATACATTCACTGTCAACTTATCAAAGATATCAACTGCTGTCTCAAAGTCATTAAATACAAATGATAATACATTCACCAGTCAACTTATCAAAGATACATTGTATCAATTGCTGTCTCAAAGTCATTAAATACAAATGATAATACATTCACTAGTCAACTTATCAAAGATATCAACTACTGTCTCCCAAGTCATTAAATACAAATGATAATATATTTACCAGTCAACTTATCAACTGCTGTCTCCAACTCTTTAAATACAAATGATAATACATCCACTGGTCAACTTATCAAGATATCAACTGTTGTCTCCAAGTTGTTAAATACAAATGATAATACATTCACTAGTCAACGTATCAGAGATATCAACTACTGTCTCCAAGTCATTAAATACAAATCATAATACATTCACCAGTCAACTTATCAATGATATCAACTAGTGTCTCCAAGTCATTAAATACAAATCATAATACATTCACCAGTCAACTTATCAATGATATCAACTGCTGTCTCCAAGTCGTTAAATACAAATGATAATACATTCACTAGTCAACTTATCAAAAATATCAACTGCTGTCTACAACTCGTTAAATACAAATCATAATACATTCACCAGTCAACGTATCAATAATATCAACTGCTGTCTCCAAGTCATTAAATACAAATGATAATACATTCACCAACAAAAAACATGTTATCAATAAATATATTTTTCAATGATTTACATCTGTTGTGGAATCAGTTTTATAAAAAACTTTATTATCAAAATATTTTATTTAAAATTTTGTGTGAGTAATAAAAATAATGATATAAATAATGAATAGTGAAAAAAAAGAGGAAATGTTTTTCTGTTATGGTTAATTAATGGCCATGTGGTAAAACAGAGAAATGTGAAATGTCATTAAAATTCGCATAGCAGGATCAAATTCCTCTTTACAGGACCATAGCTAATGTTTATGTTGAGGGATTAAAAAAATAAAATATTAAAAAATTTTAAGAATGAATTTTTATCTCTACTGCCTATCTTCCTATCTTCAGAAAATAATCTTGCCTAACTACTGTCCTGCCCAAAAATTAGCTCTGGCCCTGCTATAAAGTCCTTGTATTTTTACTATACAGAAAACTCCAACTCACCACACATTTGTGGATTCTCATCTGAGTTGTCATCACAGTGTCTGGTATGATCACACAAATACCTGCGTTCCACACACTTAGTGTTGTCATGACACAGAAACTTATCAGCAGGGCAGGTAACAGCCTTCGTGCCCACAGCACAGTCTTTAAACTGAACGTCATCAATAGCAACATCAGCAGTGTAACTTGTTCCCATCAGCGCCACAAACATCACTCCAAAGTTATTCCTTGAGCCAATGAAAGCACTGGCCTGATGCCAGGCATTACCTTGGTTACCAGATATGGACCATGCTGGAATATGACCATCTTGGGTCTTTATCATGACTTTAAGAGTTCCCATTGCTTTTCCATACATGCTGTACCAGAATGTCATGTTACAGTTGGCGCCACTTTCTAGGTACATTGATGTCTCGAGGACGGCAGAATTGCCAAGATGTGCAGCAGTCCCACTGCTCTCAACATAGACATAGTGACCTGTAAATAACCACACAGCAACTGGCTAATTACTAAGATTTTTGTATTCTTCATATCATATTTTATCCATATCAAGCAATATAAGTAACAATGTTACAACAGAAATTGTATTACTCTTTTCAAAAAAGTTAACAAAAATATAATGCAGGATAGAAATTAATGCTCGCTCCCCTCACTCGAGGCAAGTAAAATTATGGGTGGGGGTGATTAAATCCTTACTGACATTAGTCCCCCGGGCAAGTAAATATTTTTTTCCCTGTAGATCTTCAGATGGGTGGGTTTTCTTTTTTGTGTTTATTCTTGTTGAAGGTGATTTGTCAACCAGTCTTAATGAAATCAAATATTTAAAATGAATGAATGAATGATTGTTTAACGACCATCCTCAGCACAAAATTTAAAAATAAAACAAAAACATTTCTTTTGTTTCCATAGTATTGTAATACAATCAAACCTATGTTAGACACCACCTTTTAAGTGAGTTCCTTAAAATTAAATAAAAAACCTAGTAGTACCAATACGATTTGTCTTCTCAACATGAACTACATGTTACATCTGTAATTTGCATATTGGATCATCCCAATCTTAAAATTAAAATAATGGGTTTAGTAATTTTTCTTGGGGACAAGTAACTTTTTAAGACTACTAGTCCCCAAACCGAGAGAATATAATTTCTTAATTTCTATCCCTGTATATCGTTTTGAGTAGTATATTTGTTTGCTCTCTGGCATGCAGCAGATCTCAGGGGACTGGTACAAGACTCTCTAAATGTGAAACAGGAAGTTCTTATATCTCTTTAATATGGCACCACACAAAGGTGCATTGCCAGATAATCTGTATGTACCTCTGATGGGGGAGCGGGATGTAGCTCAAACGGTAACGCGTCCGCCTGTGGACCAGTCTGTCATCATATCGATCCTTCTCAGTGGATCCATTTGCAATTTGGGCTATTTGCTATTCCAACCAGTAGTTCACAACTGGTTCATCAAAGACTGTGGTATGTGCTGTCCTGACTGTGGGACACTGCATATAAAAGACACCTTGCTACTAATCCGAAAGAGTAGCCTATGAGGCAACAGCAGGTTTCTTCTAAATATATGTCAGAATGACCATATGATTGACGTCCAATAGCCGATGATAAGATAAAAATCAATGTGCTCTGGAGGTGTCGTTAAATAAAACTTTTTTATATATATATATATATATACATAGACCCCCACCCAAATTTGTTTGCCTCACTCCGCTCACCGATTAAGTGTTTTTGCCTCATTTAAAAAAAAGTCTAATTACGGCCATGCATGAACAATAGTTAGATCACTACCGTGAAATGTATGCATGCACATCACAAAGGACAAATAAAATAATAATCTGGTCCCAGAAGAACAATAATTATGAGATTTTCTACTGGTTGCACCAGAAGACTGCGTGTCATTAAGTGACACAGCAAAGTGTGGCCAGATCAAAGTGAATTTCTGGCCCGCTGCCTAGTCATATGTTAACTTTGTGTATACAACTATTTTTAAAGCTTTTTTTAAAGTTCCGTCTGCTTTGCCTCAGTGAAAAACATCAGTGAATGTATTCTTTCTATAATTAGTAGCATGATATAGCTCAAATGGTACTGTCCGCCTGTGAATCAGTCGGTCATCGGATCGATCCTTCTCAGAGGACCCACTTGCAGTTTGGGCTATTTTCCATTCCAACCAGTGGTCCACAACTGGTTCATCAAGGGCCGTGGTATGTGCTGTCCTGTCTGTGGGATGGTGCATATACATTGTAAAAGACCCCTTGCTGCTTATCAGAAAGATTAGACTACATGTATGTGACGGCAGTGGGTTTCTACTAAAATTAATGTCAGAATGACCATATGATTGACGTCCAATAGCCGATGATAAGATAAAAATCAATGTGCTCTAGAGGCGTCGTTAAATATAACAAACTTTAATCATTAGTTTCATAGCAGACCCGCCACTTTTCGTGGGTTCTGTTCGCATCAACAGATTACTGGCCTTTGACGTTGACCATGATAGATATTTCTGTAGTATTGCAGACTTGACAAATTCGTATCCTGTGGATGATGTCTTTAACTTTTGTCTGTTTGACTCCAAATAGACCTAACAATCTAATTTAAAAATGGATAGAGTTTATTATTAAACTCCGTAACAGTGTGGCTCAATAGAGACGTGACAAAGGTAGTTTAATGGGAATAATGTTTATTGGTAAAATCTGGCATAATTTGTCTCAAAATAGGAAAGAACAAACTTAAATTTAAAGAGAATCATTGACTGATCCAGTAAATCCATTTGGGGTAGGGGGTGAGGGAGTCAATGATATGATGCCGGATTCTTTAACATTAAAATAGAATTAAAAAAATATATATAATAAAAAAATGTGTTTTTTTTTTAAATATTATAATCGCTAAATTTATTCTTAAAATCTGGCATGGTCTGTCACAAAATAGGACAAAGTTAATGAAAGGGAGTAGATTTATTCTTAAAATCTGTCACAATCTGGGTCAACATAGAACAAATGTATTTAAAAGGAGAACTGGACATATTGGCACCACATTGTTTTATATTATTATGTCAATACGTGAATGTCAGAAACTAGTTTTCTTTTTTCATTTCAGTTAGAGCATGCATTTATTAAATAACTGTATGCATTCCAAAACGTAAAACAGTTTCTATTACATTATATGAAATCTCACAGTATCTCTCATGAATATATCGTAATAAAAACCAGCCTCGGTAGCCCAGTGGTTAAAATCCCGGTCTCACCACTGGTAGGTACTTGGACCAAATCTCATTCGAGGCATGGGTATTTTAATCTCGATACCAACTCCAACTCAGAATGAGTACTCTGCAAAGTCTCTGTGGGTAGGTGTAAGTCACTTACACAGACCAGTGATCCACAGCTGGCGTATCAAAGGCAGTGGTATGTGCTGTCCTGTCTGTCGGAAAGCTGCTAATCAAAAAGAGTATCATATGTGGCGGTAGTGGGTTTCCACTGAAAGACCACGAGTCACAGAATACTATATGTCAGACCATAGGCGCAAATCCCAGAGGACGGGGGGGGGACGCCTATATAATTATCCCACCCACCCTGTTTGCTTAGAAAAACTTAAAATTTTAGTGAAATTAAAATTAAAATGCCTAAATAATAATCTTTACCGAATATGACCGAAAGGTACGGAATAAACAACCGGAAACGACCGAAAATGACTGAAAGTACGACTTACAATTTTTATGAAAAAAAAAACGTTTAGATTTGACAGTTTTTAAGTGGGATCGGTCTGTTTACTGGAAACACAGTTTTTGTGTGTGTGTGTGTGTGTGTGTGTGTGTGTGTGTGCCTAATATGACTATTCTTAAGCCAGTGTGACCTGTCCAATAACGCTGTGGAACAAAGTTTTTTGTTGCGTTGATATCAGCACTTGTTCGTACCTAATTTGAGTGTGCTGAATTCAAATCTGATGTTAGTTTTCCTCTGAAATTTCTAGATTTTTTGCAATTCAACATTTTAATTTTTCGCATATGTGCATCACAATATGAATTAAAATTGAAAAAAAGGCAAAATCATTTATCCAATAACCTATATTTCGACATAAATATGATAGGTGATTCAGAACAATTAATAAGAATGGAATATAAAGTTCAAATATGTCCTATTCAGGCCAAATTCCGGAATGAAGAAAACCTTGTGATATTTTTAGGTAAATCAAATAAATCTTCAGAATCCAAAATTAACAATAAAGATTATATCTTTTTTAAAAACGTTTGGCATAATTAGTCTAAGGTGAGGTTAGATTAAAGTGGCAGTCCTCATTGAAACGTAAATTAAAACGTTATGAGAGCTGATTCCATAGACTGTACCAACAAGCCTTTATATCTGCCTGTCTTGTAATCCGGTTAGTTCTTCGGTGCATTTATCCCACCCCACCCCTCCCCAACATAAAATACTGGCTACGCCAATAACTCCAAAAACATTTTTTTTTAAATTTAATAAAATACTTTTTTTGATTTATTGATTGAAATATATTTTATTACTTATAAAAACATATTGATTAGGCACATATCTTCCAACTTACTATGCCTTCTCCATAATAAATACATTATAGACTACAGTGAAGTGTTATATTTATGCAATATAAAATATGAACAAAAATGAATATTTATGAAAAAAAGAAAGAAAGAAAAAAGAAAGAAAACGAACGAAAGAAAGAAAAAATAAAGAAAGAGAAAGAAAGAAAAAAAGAAAAGAAAGAAAAAAGAAAAAAAAGTGAGGAAGACATCTGTTATCTGTGTTCCATAATTTGGCAGCAGGTTTAGAATGTGCTTGTGCAGTTTCATGGAGAAGGGGGGGGGGGTAGGAGATGACGGCTCCGTGCACTCATTTCAGGGGGCATCAAAACAGAGTGAAATTAAAATTAGGCCCTATACTTGAATCTTGGGGGCAAACAATCAAGGAGCTGCGGCCCCCCCCCCCCCCCGGGGGGG
>JAULBS010156384.1:0-11841 GCA_032355785.1 Symmetromphalus regularis | reverse complement strand
TTAGTGTGTATATTTTCATTCTTGTTCTTTTGTTTAAATGTATTCCAACTCTCTATAAGAGGAATAAAGAATATATATAGAACATGCCATAATAGATTTTAGCTCAATCTTTTCATCGTCGATGCGAATACTGATTATTTTCACAAGCCTACCTCAGATGACGTCTCTTCGTGTGTCAACGTAACTTCATGTATTATGAGAAATTGTTCTGCGATATCACAGAAATACTGTGTTCTCTGCTGACCATTACCCAAGATTGGGCATCCAATGCAAGGAAGTGTCCGCTTGTGAAGCGGTCGATCGTCGGATCGATCCTTCTCAGTGGATCCATTTGCAGTTTGGGCTATTTTCCGTTTCTACCATTGGTCCACAACTGGTTCATCAAAGGCCGTGGTATGTGCTGTGTTGTCTCTGGGACTGCATATAAAATATCCCTTGATGCTTATCGGAAAGAGTGGCCGATGATAAGATAAAAATCAGTGTGTTCTAGAGGCGTCGTTACATAAAACAAACTTTTATTTTGCAATGCCAGGAAAATAATGTTTCTTTTGTTCAGTTTCTAATTTGATTCAATAAATGTTTACACCAACAATTGACTAGCAGATGGTATTTTATAATTATATTAATAATTATATAGCTATGACGTAACACCCATATTTTGACGAATATAACGACTGTGTCCGACTGCCACTCCCTATCCCCCTTACTCCCAATCGTTTGATAGTTTCGCCTGGGAAACCCTGTCTTGCGGCTTCAGTGGGTATTTCTATTCTAAAACTATGTGCTTTGGTTGACACCTTGATTCAGGTCACCGATCGACCGTGTTTTCCAGAGCCCATAAAATGCGACTACAGACAATTTTATAAAGATGAGAGAGAGAAAAAATGTACGCTACCGACTCTGATCGTAATCCGTCAAAATCGCCGACCCTACATTTTATCGGCAGTTCGTGGCTGTTAAAATATTTTTTTTTCCCAAAAAGAAAAACATTTCCGTGGATCTCGTAAAAATAGTCAACCATGGAAGATCGTTTACAGTACGGCGCCCACCCCGAAACAATTTAAAAATTAACCTTCACAAAAAAAAAAAGAGTTATGCCTATCTACCTACCCTAATTTTCATCATTCATGTGACCCGAACCATAGGTATTGTTTTGTTTGGCCTCAATGCCTTCTGTAGAACTGCGGAAAACGAGTCATCCAACCAGTGGTTCACAACTGGTTCATCAAAGGCCGTGGTATGTACTGTCCTGTCTGTTGGACTGCATATAAAATACCCCTTGCTGATTATCGAAAAGAGTAGCCAATATGGCGGTAGCGGGTTTCCTCTAAAACATATGTCAGAATGACCATATGATTGACGTCCAATAGCCGATGATAAGAAAATAATCAATGTGCTCTAGAGGCGTCGTTAAATAAAACAAACTTTACTTTCATATTTTTGTAATGATAGTACACGTATAAGTCTGGCGTAAACCAAATACCACAGTGCCGATTGCCGACGCGAATTTCGAGGACATGAAAAGTATCACAACTATAGAACAGATTTAAATCAATGCACTTAGTGAATGAAACTGTGAATTAAACTTTGTATCAGACATCCAAAACAAAACTTGAAAACAGTTGTTTACTTATTAAATAAAAGTACGAAACTAGTCTTAAATATTTATCAATTATTTAAAGCAAATAGTAAATATTTAATAAAACATTACATAATGTATATGTTCATATGGATAACGAAACATTAATTTGTAACGAAAAAATAGCACGCATATACCAAAAAACATTTCGAGTTTGAAGACTAGATACTTATCATTTGTTAATTTAGGAACATAGCTCAAGAAACACAATTTTAATAAATTTCAAGCTAAAACAACCAATTACCGACTATCCTGTCGTAGGATGGTTTAAAAACAAGTTATCTGTTAATTCAGGAACATAGTTAAAAAACACAGTTTCTAATAAATTTCAATCTAAAAACAACGAATTACAGACCATCCTGTCGTAAATTACAATTCAAAAACAACTCATCTTTTAATTCAGGAACATAGCTCAAGAAACACAATTTCTAATAAATTTCAAGTTAAAATCCTGTCGTATGATACAGTTTAAAAACAAAGTATCTGTTAATTCAGGAACATAGATCAAGAAACACAATTTCTAATAAATTTCAAGCTAAAATCCTGTCGTATGATACTGTTTAAAAACAAAGTATCTGTTAATTCAGGACCATAGATCAAGAAACACAATTTCTAATAAATTTCAAGTTAAAATCCTGTCGTATGATACAGTTTAAAAATAAAGTATCTGTTAATTCAGTACCATAGCTCAAGAAACATAATTTCTAATAAATTTCAAGCTGATACCAACCTATTGCCGATCATCCTGTCGTAAGATAGTTTAAATACAACTTATTATCTTTTAATTCAGGAACACAGCTCAAAAAACGCAATTTCCAATAAATTTTAATTTAAAATCTACCAATAAAAGACCATCTTGTCGTATGATACAGTTTAAAAAACACTTATCTGTTACTTCAGGAACATAGTCCAAGGAACACAATTTCTAATAAATTTCATGTTAAAATCTACCAATTACCGACTATCCTGTCGTAAGTTACAGTTTAAAAACAACTTGTTTTCTGTCAATTTAGAAACATAGCTCAAGGACATAATTTATAATACATTTCAAGCTAAAACAACCAATTACCGACCATCCTGTCGAACGAAAGTTTTAAATATGTATACTAGTATATTTATTTAAAATAATGAACTTAATACGAATATCAAATATTTAAAGATTTGTTACTAAACTGTATTATAAATGTTTACATATTTATTGAATTTCTACATTATAATTCCATTATAATGTAAGAATTTTGAAAAGGGGTGGCTCCTTGTTACAAAAGAAAATAAATAAAAATAAAATAAAATTCACTAACGTGGTCCAAGACTTTTTTCCATTAAGATGTTCAATTTCAGAAAATCTAAATAACAAAATTATTCCTTTGTAACCAATGGTTTTCAAGATATTTCAGGAAACTGCGTTACCATGGATGCAAGAGATTAAGTGCCAGGTAACAAAGCCTCTCACTCGCCCGTGTACTGTGTATGGGAAGATGGAGTCTGTAGAATTATTGTTAATTTGTTACGTGCAGTAATAGAAGAGAATGATAATAGTATTACAGACATTTCATTTCTAAGCTTAGTAACTAGTGCAGTTTTGATACTGATAACAGTTTTACTCCAAAAATCTGCCGATGAGTTCCGATTTCACTACTGAAACACACTTTGTTAAAATAATAACTTATTTTTAATATTTAAGAAACAAAAGATGTATTTTAATTCTCAAAATAACGAGGATGGACATTAAGAAATATTTATAAAATGTATATTTCTTCTACATCAGATCAGTTTCAAATAATATACATATACATACAATCATGATAAAAAAGAAATAACGCAAAGCAGGTATATATATTAAATCTTTTTCTTAAACACCCTTTGTTTAAAATAGGTTTGACTATATACAGTGAATAGAATGACACTATTAAAGGTGCACTATCATAGTTGCAAATTACATATTTTGCTATTTTACATATATATGTTATAATGATCTCCAAATTAATATTTCTTCAAACTGACAAAATAATCTTCACACTATCACAAATATAAAACTGCTCACAAAATATACTGAATAACGTGCAGCTACCCTAGGGATGTTCTTCCTTACAATGAGCATACCCCCGACCCTCCTATGATTGAATATTAGGTTATATTATGTATGCTAGGAAACTGCGAATGGGATGTAGCTCAAACGGCAGCGTCTCCGCCTGTGAACCGGTTGGTCATCGGATCGATCCTTCTCAGTAGACCCAATTGCAGTTTTGGGCTATTTACCGTTCCAACCAGTGGTCCACAACTGGTTCATCAATGGCCGTAGTATGTGCTGTCCTGTCTGTGGGACGGCGTATATAAAAGACCCCTTGCTGCTTATCGAAAAGATGAGCCTATATGGCGATAGCGGGTTTCCTCTAAATACATATGATAGAATGACCATATGTTTGACGTCCAATAGCCGATGATAAGATAAAAATCAATGTGCTCTAGAGGCGTCGTTAAATAAAACAAACTTTACTTTACTGAATGACCATATGATTGACGTCCAATAGCCGATGATAAGATAAAAATCAATGTGCTCTAGAGGCGTCGTTAAATAAAAACAAACTTTACTTTTACTATGAAACTGCTTACTTAACTGTAATTTGCAGATTTCATTTAACTGGGGTTATACTCATTTTATTTCAAAACATATTTTTCGTTTTAAATTAGTTTTCTTCTAATAAACAGCCTTACTTGATAATAATTTTTTCTGGGCACATAACTAATGGTATACCTTTAAATGTAATACATTTCAACAGAACAATTTTTTCCGTTGATTGCCACCTTGTGCAAAACTATGATAGTGCCCCTTAAAATTAATCAGGCTTAAGATTCATTACTAGTATTTTTACATCCATCCTATGTGCGTGCGGTATGCGGCAGCGATAAACTGATGGTGTGTTTGTAGTAAGCCAGATACAGATAAAAACGTTTGTAATGAATACTATTTGTACAATTGAAAATAAATTTCACCCGCATACCGCATGCCGGGGCAATGTGAAAACAGTATGTATCTATGGTCTAGGTACTAGTAAACAGGATATGGCACAAAATCACGCATTTTATTGTCAGCACCCACATGTTATTCACTACACCAATATTTATCACTGCTATACATAACCATCACGCTTAATTACATATCAGTTCAACAGGTGATGGCTCCAAATCATCAATTTAAAGAATTCCTGCAACACATTTTCCGCCAATTTTATCATCGGTTAAAATTAGAATTAGAATAATTAAAAATAATTTAGAAGGTTTATTTAATTTTTTTAATACAGATAAAAAAAAAAAGGAAGTGCTTTTGGTTTTCATAGAACAGCATATACCACGGCTTTTGATACACCGGTTGTGGGGCACTGGTAGGAACGGGGGTGAAATCCAACAAGGGATTTCAATCCTACGACCAAAACACCTAAGCTGAAGACGAATGCTCAACCGACTAAGCTCAGGGATGACAGCAGGCCAGACCTAAAAGAAAGGATATCGCGAGGGAGCGTAGTCCCATAGCTTGTTCAATTTATTGTAGAAATTACATGGTCAGATATATAGGACTGCATGTCAAATGTGAGTAATACACACCCACCAATTTATTTTCTCAACGGATTTGGAAAAATATCGACAAGTGTCAAAATAAATCCGAAAACGTCGGAAGACCGCCGATGGGCAGGAAATTCTCATCCCTGTAAGCTAGATCCTGAGCCCATCATGTATGAAAGAGGATATCCATTTTTCATCTTTCATTCATCTGTTAATATATCCATGATAGAGCAGGGTTCATATCTGACCATCAAGATATACAAAAATGTCTGCCGGACTGAAAGCCTAACGCACAAATCTGCTGATTTAAGATGGTAAAAAATAAATAAAAATTAGTACTATCTTTTGCATAAACTTTCGTCCCTGAAATTAAAATTGAATAACTTGTGTATACTCGAAAACAAAGTACTAGTCAGTAATTACTATTTTGAAAGGCTGTGGTTAAATTTCATGTTACCAGATAATTTTAACTTTTACATTTATTTTAAACTTGCCCTTATTATATATTCTTGTTCCAAAGATTAATAAGTGATGTTATCTAAACATACGAATTTTGATACCTTGTATAAAAGACGTTTGATGTTTATTTTAATTATACATTCTTTCATTGAATTGTTTTACCTGCAAAAATAAATGTAACTTTTAAGAAATGTTTTGTCACTTTTGAAGAATTTCTTTCAATTAATAAGTCTGAAACCAATGTTAATAACTTTTCAAGACGATGTTGATATATTGTGCTTGTGCTTAGTCTATTGGGTTTTAGCCCCTACAGACACTATCACTTTGGGGCCAAACATACGAGACTACGTTATAAAATAATGATCTAGCAAATTTCACATCGGTCGCGTTTAGCTAAAAGTTAAACCAACCCCTAATGTAACGCACTACGAAATTCGACAGATCCGACCCTATTTAATGCTGTGTGTATGCCCTTAAGTATTTCATTACATAATGACGACTGCATATATAAACAATAAACATATCCTTTATTTATGTTGGCGGTATCTATTTGTTCGTGTGATGTATTTATTTGAGTAAACAGAACAAGGCACTACTTTCAGACTTCCTGCGCACAACCTTTGATATTACATACAACGTGTCACACAACCGCCTGAATTGCATTCAACATGGCGATATGTATGAACAATTCATAGCAGACAACATCGCGACATTGTTATCAAACTTTCTAGAGAATATTTCAAAGATTATAAACACTATAAGATACAAACACGAGATAAAATCTTGTTACATCAGTTAAAGATTTGATCTGTAGCAGAGGATATCATAATAATTTGAAAAGTTCAAGAGATTATCAGAAATATTTTAAATTTAACAATCAGATCTTAATCAGATTAAATCTTAACGGTTACGTCTGTTTTAAATCGAAAAAACCTGAAATGTACAACATAATTTCTAGAATCCAGCTCTCTATTTAAACCAATTAGCAATTTGAGAGGGTATAGAATAATTTACAGAATCCACTTCTTTAATTGTTTACACAAGTTAAAATTCCGGAAATGTACAGCATAGTTTCCAGAATCCAGTTATTTAATTGTATACACCAGTTAGAATTCTGAAAATGTACGTTTCCAGAATCCAGTTCTTTAATTGTATACACCAGTTAGAATTCTGAAAATGTACAAGTTTCCAGAATCCAGTTCTTTAATTGTTTACACCAGTTAGAATTCTGGAAAGTATTTTTATGCTTCACCTTCATCAAATATGTCAGTTCTTTAAACAAATGTACAACATCAATGGATGAGATTCATTATACATTATGCTTATTATTATGTTCTAATATATGATATATATACAATATTCATATACAGATGACATTTTAAACACACGTTTTATACAGTATTTCAAAGTATATATAACAGCCACACACAGCGGTGTGTGGTCATCCACACACAGCGTTGTGTGGTCATAATCTCACAACGATAACGCGGGTTACACGTGAGTAGTTTCTGGAGCTTTACACACAAAATGGCATATAGTTTTCCAGTGATTCTGTAACCTTCATTATAATGTTTCAGTCTGAGGTCGTTCGGCATGTGTTGATGTAGACTGTATTAAAATAACCAGTGCATAATATTAATAAAGTGTGAACACTGGAAAATCCACACAACGAAGTAAGACTCTGGCATCAGCTTCCATCAAATCTTTATCCATTCTGGTTCAGATTACTGTCATCGATTTACTTAATAAAATGTTCTTTATTACAGTGAGTTTGTATCAAACGTGTTACAATCCAGCATAAATCAGTTCAACAGTCCACATTAACACCAGGCCATGTGAGTATGTTATGTTACTATAAATGTGGCAATTCATAGAATAGATGTCTTTTGAACATCATCGATAGTACTCTTACAAACAGAACGGAATCCATCTCGACAATCAATATATGGACCGATAACATAGCTGCCCTGTCTGAATGATACAAATTGTAACTTCCTCTGTCTCTTTCATAGCTTCATCACTCCCTTTTGCCAACTGGACACTAAAAACCACCAAGAAATTGCACAAAGAATAAATGGACAGAAACCATTTATTTTACAGTATATCACATATCCAGCGATGTTTGGTGGTGTAGTCTGTTTATGAACATAAACTGTGAATAGTTTTAGATATGTGGCAACAGCATGCCCTTCTGCCATAATCCAGGATGCATAAGTGGTAACGTGGCATATGGTTCCCAACCCCAGTGTGTATATATTGTATGTATATTGTCATCCGTTCATTTGCACAGTGACTTTATTGAATAGAATTATCAAACTTCAATGAGTAGCTTATTTAGAGGTCAAATATTATAACATGGACCTTTCCAGCTGTTTCTAGATTAGCGTTTCTTTCTAACCTTCCACGGTAACATGCAACACAATTTAACAAGGAAATATTAAAACGCGATATATCATCAATAATCTGTAAGATATATGATCCTTACGTGCATCAGACATTCCCAAATGTACGGATTTGATTCCAGGTTCCATGCTAGCTGTCCATGTTCCGTAATCACTTTCCACGTTCTTTAATATTCTACCATTACGTGTAGCAATTTATTTAACAAGAAGACACAATCACAGAACACGTTTTAAATATATCCTTCTTATACAAAGTGCTACTATCCAGCTATATAAATTGATTCCACATTCCACAGAAACTTGCCATATTCCTTGATAACCTTCCTTGTTCACAAATACCTTTTTTTCACAAGATATTATGAAACTCACAAAACCACCATAAATTTGTTAGACATATACACCTTACTGCGTATTAATGTTGTCTGAACATTAGTGTTCAACTCGTAGGACACCAAACTCTCGAGCTGAAGACAGTGGTTCAAAACCCGTCTGAGGCTGGCTCACGCTGACTATGTGTTACAATGTCCTAATGTTTGACATCCATTAGCCAATGATTAATAAATCAATGTGCTTTTGGGGTGTCAAAAATATTTAAATAAAATAAAACTAACGTAGTCTGTTCAATCTGCATTCAGGTGGCAGTCCTCTTGAAGGCATCAACTGAAATCGGCTTCATTGAAACACCAATTACAATGGATTGTTAGAACATCTAGACATATCTGTTGAAACCACCAGGCAGGATGCTAGAATACTCCTCATTGTCCTGATGTGGCGTTCTGCTGTAGGAATACCTGTTTGATAACACAACCATAAATCCAGTGAACTCGGTGTCATTGGAATGCTACCCTTGAGGATTATAGTTTATGAAGTAACCTGATAGCTAATCTCAACTTGTAAACCAGTACAAATCACATAGTCTTTGGGAAAGGAGAGATGATATCAACACAAAGATAACACAGCTTGATGGAGAAATTACACGACCTCCATTCCCAATACCAGTACTACCTTTTGCATAAACTTTCGTCCCTGAAATTAAAAAGAATAACTTATGTATATTCGAAAACAAAGTACTAGTCAGTAATTACTATTTTGAATGGCTGTGGTTAAATTTCATGTCACCTGATAATTTGAACTATTACATTTATTATTTTGCCCTTATTATACATTCTTGTTCCAAATATTAATAAGTGATGTTATCTAAACATACGAATCTTTTGATACATTGTATAAAAGACATTTAATGTGTATTTTAATTATACATTCTTTCATTGAATGGTTTTAAGAAATGTTTTGTCACTTTTGAAGAATTTCTTTCAATTAATAAGTCTGAACAACAACACACTAATTCAAGTACATGTATATGTTTTTCATAAAAAGAAAATAAAACAATAAAAAAATTAATTTTGATAATTTGATAATGTAGATAAATAAAATGCACATACCTCTTCTGACATTGGAGGTTCCAGCTGAAAAGACAAATAATAAATTATCATTAACGTATGCTTAGCAAAACGAACACATGATAAAAATAAAGCAAATATTGATAAGCTTCTTCATCAGATCTTTACGTTACTACGAATATATAGCATGGACCATTTGAAACCCAAACATGTAAGATATTTTCTTCTTTATTGTTAAGGTTTAATAGTATAGGTAAAAATAGGTAGAAAATATTCAAATAATTTGATTAAAATTTGTATAGCAGAATGCTATTTTATCATTTTAAAATGGTTTAAATTTCCAAAGCATAATTCAGCTAAATATTATTGATAATTATAACACAACACTAGTTTCCATCTGTTCGGTTAACTGTTTCTTGTAAAACCAGTGGCAGATCCAGAATGTCCATCGGGGAGGGGGCGGGACAATAATATGATTCATTAACGTTAAAAAAATTATTTTATAAATGTTACTTAAATCGCAAAACTTAGGGGGGCTCCTGTGTTCCCATCCTAGATCCGCCACTGAAAATGTTTCATATTATTTCATTTTACATTATAAGTCGTAAGTTGGTAGATTGTGTTCGTTTATTCAATGAAGACTATTTGAAAGTTTGCATGCCATTCAACTATTAAAATAAACAAAGGAACTTTTCAATCCTATTAACGTACTAAGATAGGGTGACTTCCTGATGACCCAACATCCGGATGACCCACATCGGAACTCACCGTTCAGCACCTCCACCTTCTTACTGGTCACCTGTTTGTCTGACGTGCGACACACGTAGGTCCCAGCGTCGTGAAGTTCAGCCTTCTCGATTTCGAGAACGCTGATTATCGTCTGGCTGTATATGGACACCATCTTCCTGATGTAGATTTTCCGCGCGTAATTCGTCTCCATCTTATTCCCGTTCTTGAACCAGTCGAGCTCTTCCGGTGGATAATTTCTTCCGGTGGCGTTGCAGGTCAACTCGATTTTTTCCCCTTTGTCTACGTAGCCTTTTCCAAGGATTCTGATATCTGCAAGTTAAAAAAGATAACTGTTTTAAATTCTGAAACGTGAGCCTCGGTGGTCTAGAACGTCGGATTCTCAAGCTGGCGACAGTGGTTCAGTCCTGTTATAGGCTAGCTAACACTTGACTATTTGTCAAAATAACCAAATGTTTGACATCCAATAGCCGATGATTAATAAATCAATATGCTCTAGTGATGTCGTTAAAAAAAGTTGATTCTGACATTGACGTAACGGCTGAAGGAAATATTCTTTCGAGCGTTTGATTAAAATAAGTAATTCTTAAAGGCATATTCCCACGGAATTTAAGGGGCTTTGTGCTCGAAATACTGATTACAAATGAAACTTACATGCATTTGTGATACTAGATCTCGCTTTCATATTTCGCAAAACTTTTAACTGAACCATAGTATAGGGAATTCCATGCCGAGTCACATTTTAAAAATTAGAATTCTTCAAATTTCAAGAAATATTCAGACGTTTCTAAATAACGGCTAATGGGGGAATACCCGTCACGTGACTCGAAATATATAAATCTGCTACAGAACATCACCAATTTTGTAAATAGTCCGAATATACTATTATAATCTGTGACATGGATCTGGCTCATTAACTGGAATAGCTTTTGCATGATCCTCTTTACTAATATTTATATAAGGCAGTCACTGAAATTTAGACAAATTAAAATGTTTTCTTCTGGAATTGCGACAGGATATTTCAGAAAATGAACATACTTCACAGTATATTTATATTTACCACGGCATTGCCAATTACAGATAATGATTATTATAATCAAATGATGTTTCAAAGAAAATTTCAAGTTATCACACAACTGATATTTAACCCTTAATTTGATATTTGAAAACTACACCAGAAAACCTTATATACGCATGCGTAGTGCCACAATTCTGGACGAAAACGAGGTTAATTAAAGAAAGCTCCGCAGAAACATTAGTTCATTGGATTTTGTTATTGTTCAGCCCCCCGGAAACACTGTTGTTTTCTTTGGCTTGTTTTGATTAAGAGTCTAACACATGGGTAGATTAGCATTAATACTTCAGCCCGTTAATTGCTTATTTACATAACAATCCACGCTAATCCTATAAACACGTTATCTGTACGAACCCAGGGAACAGCAGGTTTATTATGATAAGAAACGTTTGTAGAGGAAGTGACTGGAGACAGCAGGTGTACGGCAGAAAGAGGTATCATATTTTTATCAGTTATACGACTTGGTACATGTTGGGGAGCTGGATGTAGCTCAAATGGTAGAGCGTCTGCCTGTGAAGCTGTCGGTCGTCGGATCGATCCTTCTCAGTGGACCCATTT
>JAULBS010156373.1:0-10269 GCA_032355785.1 Symmetromphalus regularis | reverse complement strand
ATGGTAGATTAATTTAAGCTTCAGTATAGATATTTAAATGTATAGGTGCAGGTAAATGAATGCAGCAGATCTGAATAACAGATTTAATAGCATGTAAATAATTACCTTTCTGAGTGAAGATTTTTGAGCAAATACCACACTTAAATCCTTTGGCAGTCTTAATGATGGCTGCTTTCGAGTTACTCAGCAATGGCTTTTCTTGCTTGTCCAGGCTCGTAGTTTTTACCTCTGCTAGTTTGGAATAAAACAATATATTATTAAACAAGTTATGAAATAAGCAGGTGGGTTCTTTTTACAATCATGTTTTGATAATTTTAATTTTTTTTTTTTGCTGAACAGCATGTGTTAAATGTCACAAATGATATGTTTAATATCTCGCAGCTGTATATTAAACACTGTGATGTGATGTCATTAGAAGTGGTAGGAAATTGTTGAGATTTCATATCTGATGACTGGTTGGTCTGATCCAAATGATCATTAATTATAATCGTTTTTCAGCATTTTTATAATTTTTTTAAAACATGGTTAGCCATTATTGTCCAGTAATATCTAGAAAGATAACTAAAATAAGGTAATTTCATTCTTTAATTATTTTTGGTAATGACAAGAACATCATATATGGCAAATGTTCTTCATGAAGTACCTTAAAAACTGTTAAATGATTATTTTAAATGTTATATGTTTACTGGAGTTTATATTACGTATAATGCAAAACTGTGACTTAATAAAGACTGCACTACAGCTGCAATTATACCACAGAAATTTCTCAATATGAAGACTCGGTGAATTACAGAAAATTGTCTACAGTAACTTAATTACTCACTGGATTTCTCAAAAAAATGTCCCAATCTTACAAATGAGTGGAAACAAAATTCTCCCTCAAAACATTCCAAAAACACTACCAGTCTCATAGGCAACATCACTTTGTAGCCGAATAAATATGGTAGATTAATTTAAGCTTCAGTATAGATATTTAAATGTATAGGTGCAGGTAAATGAATGCAGCAGATCTGAATATTATTCAACCAATCATCAATTATTTCAAATGGTTGAAACATCACTAGTCATTAAACATTCTATTCCCTGCTGTAGACCATTTTTACACAGACTTGAGTGCTAAACCACATTGCCCTAACCTTCAGCATCTTCGTCTCTCTCTACTTGTTTCCTGGGCCGACCTATAAAATAAATTACACATAAAAACATAACTTATTTATAACTTACAAAGATATAAATTTGCCTTTTTTACACCACCTGTCTGATTAGCCACTCATAAATTAAAGTTGTTTTTGTGTTTTAAATTGCTTTCTTTCTTTTTAATTAACAAGATGATTTAAAAATCATTGTCAAAATCGTATTAGAATAGGGATAACTACACTGTTTCATTTTCAACGACATGATTTTAACATAAAATTGTAGCATTGTAGTTATCCTCTAATTTTAATGATTACCGTAATTCAAATATTATGTTTGTTGGCATTGACTCGTTCTCCCATGAGTTTATGGTTACTATGAAAAGGAAAATGTCACTAACTACAAACAACCAGTAAGACTGATCTGAGAAGAAAATTACCTTCACATATTCAGAGGCAGATCTAGAGGGGTACTCCAGCCCCTGCCCTAAATTTTGCAATTAAAATAAGATTAAAAAAAAATAAAAAATAAATAATTTTAAAGAATCCTAGAAATTGGCATCATACTATTGGAGAACCTCTAAATGGATTTTCTGGATCCGCCACAGATATTTATTAATTTTGCTACTCATGAAATGATGAGTGTGTCAAAAAGTCAACTTATAACTGGCAGCATGTGTACCTGGGCCTTTCTGTCCAGTATTTCGTTTTTTCGGTAATCTAACTTCTGCTTCTGGCTCATAGTCAGAGTCACTGGAATCTTCTTCTGACGCATCAGGATTTTTGTAATCCCTGAAAAGCAAATTAAACCAAAGATTAGTCAGGGCTCATTTTTCAACTGGAATCTATAATATTCCTATTAATAAAAATCATGGAAATCTAACTAACTTCCAATAAATTAATCTTCAAAACAGTAGAGGTTTTTAAAATAATTTTGTTTTTAATTCAGCTAATATACATTAGGCAATATTTATTAGAAAATATATTTTCCATGTTCAAGTAATAATCATATTATTTATTAGTATAAAATTCTGAACTGATCCATCACATAGCATATTGTTAAAATGAATTAGAAAACTGAATTCTCATGTCATAATGTTGCATGATCCAAATAGATTCTGGTAAAAAATGTTGCCTATTAGCATTATTTTGTATACATACATTTATGAGTAATGGAAAACATATATAAATAATCTCAGATTCTGCCAGTAGAGAATGGAATTCTGCTTTCTACCAGTAGAATCTGAGATTCTACCAGCTCTGATACAACAGATCTGACAGAGAAAAACATACAAGAAAAATAATACTGATATTAAGTTATTTTGTATCTGAGATTCTACCGGCTCTGAATGACATCAGTGAGAGAATTTGTGTAGAGAAAAACATACAACCAAAAATTTTTGATAATGTAATATTATTTTTTTTTAAAGCAGCATGTCAAAGGCATTTCAATTGGTAGTCAAGATTTATTTTATATCTCAAAACGTAGATGACACATCAATTACAATTAATGCAACAGAACAGTCTTTACGAAACTGTCATCAAATTAAAAAATTCTCTGTAAATGTCTCCAGCCTTCATGCAAATATTGAGAAAACTAAGATCATTAGGTCTGGTAGTCATACAAATAGCAATGAAATACTCTTACCAGACCTTAATTTGACTTGGAAAAAGGAAGGTTTACCATTATGGGAGTTGATTTTTCTTACAGATAATGTAACAATTAAAAAAAAAAAAAAAACTTAAAAAACTTAATGATACAGTTAAAAGTTTAACAATGGCAAACATTAACCATTTAATTTTTACTTTACCTAACCCCAGCAGACCAAATCATCAAAGAAATAATTTATTTTTTAAATTTATCTGGAATTGTTCTATTACTATAGACAGAATAAAGTGGAACATAATAAGAAAACAATATGGAGGAGGACTTAAAATGTTTAACTGAAAATGTCATGGTTTCAAAGACATACATGTATACAGAAAGAATCAAAATGGACACATTTTTTAAAAGTGGCCTATACAAATCTAAATTTTGGCATGACACATTCCAAGCTTGGGTTATCATTGTAAAATACAAGTTACTTCTTGGGTAGGTATTCTATATCAACCTTTATGGTATATAACAAAAAATTTAAGGTCTGAGGCAAAGTTATTTCCTATAAAAAAAAATTGAAAAAGGAAGTTTTTATATATGACCTAATTGATAATGAAGGCAAGATACAAAAATTAAACTATATACAAAATATAGTAAAAGATACTAATTTTATTGAAATACAAGGACTTTTAAATGTTGTACAGGACTTGAAAAATAAATATATTTTTGATAATTACAACAGTACTGTAAAATATCAAGACCATCAATACCTATTTCGATAAAAATTCTGTTGCAAGATAAAAAAAAAGTTGTCAGAGAATTTATAATACTTTCAAAAAATAATTGCACACCTATATCTCAGAGGAAATAGGTAAATGAACTTTTACTTTCTGACTCATTTAATTGGGGAAAAAAACAGCCTTTTCCACAAAATTACTTAGGATACAAATCTGAAGTGGTTACTGTACAGACTAGTACAACAAATACTTTCTACAAACACATTTCTCGTTAAAACACAAATTCAACAAAACGACAAATGTTCATTGTTCCATTTCAAGCAGTGGTCCAAAGGCCATAGTATATTCTGTCCTGTCTGTGGGACAGTGCATATAAAAGACCCCTTGCTGCTTATCGGAAAGAGTAGCCATTGTGGCAGCAGTAGGTTTCCTCTAAATAAATATGTCAGAATGACCAAATGATTAACATCCAATAGCCAATGATAAGATAAAAATCAATTGCTCTAGAGGCGTTAATAAAACAAACTTTACTTTAATGTTCATTCTGTAAATCTGCCCCAGAAACATTAATTATTTTGGTCCTGTCCATTAAAGACTACAGGAATTGCTAAGAAAAGAATGTACTCATATTAGACATCTTTATTTTAATGTTACAAAAATTAATATCAGTATTGTTTTTCTTGTATGTTTTTCTTTGTCAGATCTGTTGTATCAGAGCTAGTAGAATCTCAGATTCTACCAGTAGAAAGTGGAATTCCAGTCGCTACTTGTAGAATCTCAGATTCTATCAGATTCCAGTTTCTACCACGACACATATATACACACACAAACACTAACACTAATTGAGGAGAGAAAACTTAAATTTAAAATGTTTTGAAATGAATATTCATAATCCAACTATTGTGACACAAATTTCATTGATATAACACTTACAGTATGTCACAAATGTACCTAAACATGATACTTTTATGGAAGATCTAAACAATAAAGCTTATAACATTGCCTCCACCAGACAAGCATTGTCTCCACATATGTATGTATATATATATATATATCTAGCCTACCAAAACAGGAATAAATATAGATGAATAATCTTTTTTATTCACCTGTGGAAGAAGTCTGTGATGTGTCTGGTACCTCTGTTGTTGTTGATGTTGCTGATGATGTATTATTTGATGTTACTGTTGTTGTAGACAAAGATGACTGTGCCTGTCCAAAGACCATTGATGGTAAAGAATATGAAACTGTTCCTTCAGATGACTGACTTACTGGGTGGAAATAAGTTAATGGAAAAGAATAAGCACCAGAAGATTTAGTCATCATACCAAAACCAGGAACTGAAATTGGAGAAAGCAGAGCTTCATTTAAATTCATTACTGATGTTGAAGATTCTGAAACAAAATGGTTTGGTACTGATGGACACAAATCTGGAAGTTTTGACTGAAAGCAAGAAGTCAAATCTGCATTTCTTCTTTCTGTGTATGATTCTTGCTGCTTCAACTGACAGGACTGAGGCTGAACTTCACTCAAACACTGACCAACAACAGGATGTGGTTGTTCTTGTGATACAGAATCAGCAGCTGCTGAAGACATAGATACATAATGCATACTTGGAACAAAGCCTGCTGACAGTGACTCTGATGATGTCCCAGGTTGGGTGGAAGCTTGAGTAATGGTGACAGGACAAGACTGACCTACATTGATAGATAAGGCTCGACTAAGCTGGAAAAGATGGTTCATGGTTGCTAACCTTGGTGGTACAGTTGGTGTGACTGAATAAATTCCTTTTGATAAAACTGGAGTAGTTGGCTGCAAGGAGGGGACTACAGGAGGTGACTGTACAGGTTGGGTATTTTCTATTACAGAGACTTGTGGCGGCTGACTACCAACCAAAGTGTCTGTTTGTGATATTTCAAAGGTTCCTCCACTGACTGCATCATTAACAGAACTGGTGAGCTTGTCAACATTAATTGTTGAAAGGGTATCAGCCATCTTCTATCAGCTGCATCAAAATGTCCAACCTATAAATTAATGAATATGCTGAAATTTACAATTGTGGAATTCTTCAACAAATCAGTAAATTTTGAATATTGACAAGTATCATAGGGTGACCAGTTTCGGTGAGTATTAGCAATATGTTGACAAATACAAGAATTTTGAAACTAATACTTTGGTTATATGTCCATCTATCTTTTGTATTGGAGTTTCTGTTCCAATAATGTACACTGAACTGAATTTTCAATGGTAATATTGAAAACTCAGGCACCAAAACAAATAGCGACTCTCTGAGGTCAATATTGAGAAAAACATACTCTGTTTCGGTGGGTGATTAGAATGACGTGATCATTGCTACAGATTAAAACCAAAATAGTATGGAATACAATTGTAGAGTTGTAAAATGAGTCTTCTGACAAAGCATACGCTTACGCCCAATCTATGCACCCACCGAAATAGGTTCCTCGCCGAAACAGGGCACCCGACGATATACATATTTATGATATTACGTGTATTAAAAGGGGGAAAACGTTCACAGCACCCCTTTATTCCAATAAATTTCAGAATAACACTGAAAAGGGTGAAATTTGGGCTCGTCGTGAAATTATATACTATATAATGAGAAGGTTTTCACAGAACCTATGCAGTATTCCGAGTACACGGAGTATGCCCATTAAAGTTGTTTGAAATTATTATACTGTATTTTGAGGTATTTGCCAGTTTACAGTTATCTTTTTTTCTTCAAAATCTGTTTAAAATAGACATACTTAACATGCAACTGCATGGATGTTCAAATATCTAATTAATTGTTTTGTTTTTTAACAAGATGTTAATCAAGGAAAATTAATTTCACATTTTTGCGGAAGTCAGTTAATTACTTCCCTTGGACTGCTACGTGAAAGTGTTCATATGAACAAACAAAACATTCGTATGTTTCTAAAGCCAGTTCCAATGACTGTATTAAACTTTGAAGACATTAGAATGTCTCAAAATTGCACTCCAAACGAGAGAGAGGAGAGGCGAAACAAAATCAGAACCAGATTTTCTTAATTTTTTCTTATTCTTTAAAAAAAAATAATTAATACCAAATTTATAGTTGTTTAGTATGGGGTGCGAATTGTAAAAAAATTATTTAAGCTATTTTAACCCTTTTTCTGCACATTTAATTTATATGTGTGTTTATATAATAAATTTAAAAAATATGTACCATATATTTATTAAATAAATAAATTATTTATTAAATCTCTGCAATATATATTAAATGTTTCTAACATATATTAAATATTTTCAACGTATAATTTTTTTTAATGTCTTCTGGGTAAATCATATATATTATATCGTATTTAACTAAATCATATATATTATATAGCAGTTAGCTAAATGGTATTTATTAAATATCTACAACATTATCTAAAAAAAAATTATATTATTGAATCTCTACAATATTTATTAAATATTTGTAAAATATATTAAATATCTTCAACATAATATATTAAATGACATTTAGCTAAATCATATATATTATATCGTATTTAACTAAATCATATACAATGTATATATTATATCCCATTTAGCTAAATCGTATTTAGCTCTGATCATGTATAGATAAGCCGCGCCCCGCAGTACATGCATATGGTGTGCGTAGACCGTGGCGGCTCTGCACAGATATTATGATTATACATGAGAGGGGCTAAATACCATTTAGCTAAATGCTATCAGGCCCGTACGGAGGATTTTCTTTAGGGGGTGCGTTTGTGAAGGCCCGAATGTTTTATTTTAGTTTTTAACGTTATTTTAGTAAATTAGCGTTTGCATTTACGGACCTCGACAGATTTAGGGTGGTGCGTGCACCCCCGCTGCATACGGGCCTGGCTTTATATTTTAGTTAAATAAGATATAATATATATGATTTAGCTAAATATCATTTAATATATGTTAAGGATATTTAATATATTTTACAAATAATTAATAAATATTGCAGAGATTTAATAATTAAAATTTTTATTTAGTAAATAATTTAGCTAAATGCTATATAATATATATGATTTAGTTAAATACGATATAATATATATGATTTACCTAAATGACATTTATTATATGTTGAAAATATTTAATATATGTTGGAAATATTTAATATATATTGCAGAGATTTAATAATTTATTTATTTAATAAATATTTAGTACATATTTTTTTATTTATTATATAAACACATATATGAATTAAATATGCAGAAAAAGGGTTTAAAATAGCTTAATTTTTTTACACTTGGCACCACATAGTTACGGTAAAACAATTTCTGTTCCTGCCCAGTCAAGTTCTCGACCAATCCAGCCAGAAATATCAAAGTGAGGGCACAAAGCATAAACTGTCATCAACTATGTGTCAAAATGCTTTAAAGCAGTAACAAAGAATATTAAATGTTGTGTTATTAAACTCGTTCTGTGCTTTCTACACAAAAGAACGACCATTTTATTTTATGAATAGGTCAATCTCCAAGTTTTTACTGAAATCTCCAGGTTTTTGGGCTTCAGTGTCCAGGTTTCCAGGCCTCGAGGTTGAGAGGTATGACAGCATATCACAATTATTGTTAAATCTTTTAATCATTAATAACAAATGTTATTGCAGCTGATCATCAACAAATGTCCGACAGTTACGGTGACCATGTTATTAAAATACACCTTCTATTCCCTTGTAATGTGAACATCTCCATTGCAGTTGACAATTTCAGGTTCATCCAGGAATATGTTCTCAATCTGCAAATCAAAAGTCTGAAATGAAAAAGAAATCCTTTAAAAATTGTTAGAAGCATTTTATACAAGTATTAGACAGTCTGGTTATACTGATAGGGATGCAGTGTCTATACAAAGTATTTTCCTAAATAAATTTTTACCTAATGGGAAATGTCAACAAAAAAAACCAAATGAATTTATACCATAAAAATCGCACAAATATTGTAGCAAATTGTTCTATTAAAGTTGCTGAAATTTTATTATTGTACCTTTTAAAATGTCAATTTTTATTTCATGTTAATATTTTAACTGATGTTGATTTTTAAAGTGTGGCAGGCATACATGCTGAAATGTTTGCCGAGATTGGGGGTCCACAATGTATAACATAATCTGCCTTCATGGAGCGGGAAACATTTGGGGAAAAAAAGAATATATGTGTATGTGGGCAGGCCCAGATGGGGAAGGGTGTCCGGTGAACCAGTTGGCATATGCCAACAATTTGGAGGGGGCCAACTCTCCCTGATATTTAGCACAGATTACAAAAAAATGAGCCGTTTGAAATAGGGGCCTACATTTCCCGTCTGGCCCTGGCCTTTTACCTGCTTTGAAGGGACATGTACGTAGGGTGAGTTAACATAAAGAAACTTGTCCTACGCACACATCTGAATGGATATACTCTTTCAACTGACTTGAGAATCATTCATAATAGTTTACTCACCTGACTAATAAAAACAGTGCTCTAAAGTTTGTGAAAGATAAACCTTTGTAGAACATATTAGTTTGAGATATTTAACCAATTTCATGTTCTAAAAAGTTAAACATATCAAAATATTGATGTTTCTTTCCATTGTTTCTGTGCCATTACACAACCATGAAATATGGTGTTTAATCTATATTATAAAAGTAACCTACATATATTCCTTCTGATGGGAAATTCCATAGTATACATACTTGAAAAATGTACATTGATCTGTGAAATTTGAACTATGGCACCAATTAAACTATGGTAAAAAATGTGGCAAATTTATTTATAATTGCAATTCAGTCAAAACAGCCATTTATGAACGTATTTTAGGTGTGTATATATATATGTATATATATATGTATATGTATATGTGCATGTGTGTATGTATATATATCTCATATTGTTTTAGAAGTTCCACAATCTGAAAAGATTTTAAAGAACATTTGACAATTGTTCCACCAGCAATTCTTTGACTATACTAAAAAGTAGATATAAATCCTAAACAAGCATCAAGGAACCCTGGCAATTTCTATTCCATAGATCCGAGCTAGAGATGATGTGCCCAGAACCTCTTGACAAGATAAACAGTTCTAACATATTCCAGTCAATATTCTATTCACAAATGTTTTTTATTGGCAGCACCTGTTTCATCTCTTGCGAGTTAATCATCAAAATTAGCAATGATTATAAAAAGTATTATCAGTATCACAGTATTTGTATGGTACCATGATGTTAACTTCACCTACAGACTTCAAATATTTAAGCTTTACGTGGTAACTCCAAAATAAACCGCTGGGAGGACTAATGTAATTAACAGGTCTTGGTCATGTTCCACATTTCTCTTTTTTTAATAAATTTTCAAAAAGATTTAACCATTTCCAATGGTGTAAAAGTACATTTAAGTGTTGAATAAGAAGTTACCAGTATGTTGCAAAATACAAACATACAGTATCCACACCAAATGCCAAACAAAGTAGAACACAAATTTCGACCAGAAAGGAGTACAGAATGTAGCAATCTGGCAACCAAAGACCAATGAAATATGTTTTTACATGCTGCAATTAAAAATAATGTTTCAACATTTTCATTACACTCAATGATCATTTGAAGAGGTTTGTATTGTAATGTTAAATAAGGTTCTAGAAATTCAGCTACTACTAGAAATTCTTAAGGCTCTGTAGGCTCAGCTACTACTAGAAATTCTTAAGGCTCTGTAGGCTCAGCTACTACTAGAAATTCTTAAGGCTCTGTAGGCTCAGCTACTACTAGAAATTCTTAAGGCTCTGTAGGCTCAGCTACTACTAGAAATTCTTAAGGCTCTGTAGGCTCAGC
>JAULBS010156351.1:0-11843 GCA_032355785.1 Symmetromphalus regularis | reverse complement strand
ATACATCTGATAGCAAAGTGTCTAATTATTTAAACATAATTATATGGATTTTATTACAATCAAATAAAAGGCACAGCCATGGGAACAAAAATGGCAGCCAAATACACTACACTGCTGCTAGGAAATCGTGAAGAGAAACTGGCAAAAACATTGGTGAAATTTATGGACAGGAATTTGAAGAATATTTTATACAAAATTGGAGATTTCCAGATGAATGTTTCCTGATATGGCCACTTTCGGATAAGGATTTAACTTCATTTTTGAGAATCTTAAACAGCATGGACCAGAAACTGTCATTCACAATGGACGTTGGCTTTATGAAAATTACTTTTCTGGATGTGTGCATCATAAGAACACGCAATAAAGTTGATATGGATATCTTTTACAAACCCACAAATACCAAACAGTACCCGACATTTTCATCCCGTCATACAAAGATAAATCTACCATATAACTTGGCACGCTGCATGTGCATGATAGTATAACAGGATGTTTTTAACTTGCATATGGACACAAACCAGTCAGAGATAGAATTCCTATTAATACAGTCATCAACGTGTTGTTTAGGGAGCTTGACCATTTATCACTTGAGAGGGGAGTCCTTTATAGACTAACAAACATTAATGGAGAGGAAAGAAAACAGCTTGTTCTGCCAACAGCTTATAGGAACAGAGCTATTCATGGTCTTCATAATGATGCTGAATATCAAGGAAGGGATAGAACGCTTTCTCTCCTTCAGAAAAAAATTCTATTTTCCAGAGATGTCCAAAACTGTGGATAACTGGATAAAGGGATGTGGCAGATGCCTTAGGAGGAAATCCAACGTCTCCATTACCCAACGTATGGAGTTAGTCTGTATTGACTACCTCACTTTAGAAACATCCAAAGGAGGATTCCAGAATATCTTAGTCATAACAGATTATTTTACTTGTTATGCCCAGGCCATTCGAATCAGGAACCACACTGGAAGGATAGCTGCAGAAGTCCTTTTTAATCATTTTATTCTGCACTATGGGTTCACTCTTAGGTTTCATTCGGATCAAGGTGCAAACAGCTCATCAAGCAACTTTGTTCTGTAGCTGGTATAATGAAGTCAAGAACAACTCCTTACCATCCTATGGGGAACGGCATGACGGAACAGTTCAACAGAACACTGCTTAACATGCTAGGTACTCAGGATCCAGTCAAGAAGTGATTGGAAAAACCATATTTCACCACTCGTCCATGCCTACAACAGCACCAGACATGAGTCCACTGGACATTCTCCATTCTTTGTAATGTTGGCCATCATTCAAGGTTACCAGTGGATGTTGCCCTGGGTTTAGATAATCATCATGACAAGAAGAACCTAAATGCTCATGTTTCGGGACTGAGGAAAAGACTCCAGGATTCTTAAAAATTAGCATCTGACCATATACAATCTAGTGAAGACCATCAGAAGAAGAACTATGATTGTAAGATCCGAGGAGCCACTGTCAATATTGGTGAAAGAGTGCTTGTCAGACAGATGGCTTTTGATTGTAAACACAAACTGGCTGATAAATGGGAGGAAGAAGTATACATTATACCAGATTAAACCTAACCTGGAGATCCCAGTCTTTGTTTTGAGGAAGGAGAATGGTCAGGGGAGATGTACATTACACAGAAACCTACTCCTACCCATTTCATCACTCCCTATTCTTGATGACAAAGATTAATGCCGAGGAAAGAAAACAGCTCGTTCTGCCAACAGCTTATAGGAACAGTGCTCTTCATGGTCTTCATAATCAATTCAATCTGTGAGTCAGCGATGAGAAGTCCGAAGAGAATGCTTCAAAATGCAATTGTCACAGATACGTAAATATAATGTTAATGATATGCTGATCTATGTACTCTTTGTTTATACATAAAGATATTAATTTTGAAGACATTATGTTATGTCAACATGGAAGGAAAATGACTAGTAGTTATTTAATGAGGATCAGAAAGGATGTGCCTCTACATTGTCCAATGTACTGATGAAATCCAGATCAGATAGAACCATAAACATTTACCAAAGAGAATGGAAGAAATGGAAAGACTATGGAAAATAAACCAGTGATCTGTGTTTTATCAACAGAACCTTTCCCTGTTGGACTGTTTTCATCAAAACTAATTAAGGAGAAAGTGTCTTTATAAACATTTAACAGTGTACTATATGGAATTAGCTGTGTATATAAAACAGTAGACATCCAATTGCCATTAGAAAATGAGTTTATCCAGATGACAGTTGAATCTGCTAAGAGACTCTTGGGAAAACCAATAGTGAAGAAAGAAACTGTGGAATCTGAACATATTTTATCACTTTGTCAGATATAAAAAAATAGCTCAATATTGTCAGATTTACTGTAATGTCCTTTGCTGGTTTTTTAAGAAGTGAGGAAATAAGAATGCTTAAATATTGCAATATATCAACATTTTCAGACCATATTCAAATATAGTGAATTTCTTATAATGTTTGTAACTATTATGTATATTTATAACATGCATGTTAATGAAATATATGTCAATAAGTTTGTGTGTTTGTTAATTAATTTTGCTATAATAAATGCTGATCAGGCTAGTTTTAAATAATTAAGATGTGATTAATATACAAAATAATTGCTATACTGTCGATCTGGCAGAAAAGAATATCACTCAGCCCAAGATTATGTTTACCAGCTAAACATTTCATTATATATTTGTCCTTGATAGGTACTGGAAATAAAAAATTATTACCCCATTATTGGGAATTATTTTTCATAATTTCTCAGTGAGCATTATTATATATTGGTTTAACAAGGCATTTGATTGGGTCTCTCTAGCTCTTATGACCAATAAGGTTGACTGTACTAAATATGACATCATTATAATTTTGCAAAAGAATAAATGACGTCATTAAATCTAGAAAAAGTACAATGCAATGTCATCCATAATATTATAGGACAGTGTTTCTCTAAACTGTTGCAAAATTAGAAAGTTATAAGAATAGAAAGATTAAAATTGTTTGGAGTAATAAATAGAAAATTAAACTCGTTACCATTTATTATCAAATTTATATCCCTTGTGAAATAATTTTCTATTGTCACTCGCTAAAGCTCATGACACAGAAAGATTATTTCACTATAATAAATTTGATAATAAATGGCAACTCATTTAATATTCTCTATTTAGGTTCATATTTTAAAAAGTAAGGCATTTTAGGTCTGTCTCTACAAGAAGTAAAGTTTGTTTTATTTAACGACACCTCTAGAGCACATCAATTTTTATCTTATCATCGGTTATTGGACGTCAATCATATGGTCATTCTGACATGTCTTTTGAGGAAACCCACTGCCACTACATAGGCTACTCTTTCCTATAATCAGCTGGGGACTTCTATATGCACTGTCCCACAAACAGAACACCACATAACATAGCCTTTGATAAACCAGTTTGAGAAGGATCCATCTGACGGCTGATCGGTTCACAGGCCAACACACTACTGTTTGAGCTACATCCTTCTCCCATCTCTACAAGAAAAACTACTGAAAATAAGGTTTGAAAGAGTAAGTTTCAACACTTCACTTATAACATGGTACATTAATAGTAAAATTAAAAACAAGTTTTAAACAAATTTATTGAAGCATTACACTTAACTTCTATGAATTGTAAGGGTTGTACAATGTGTTTTCATAATTCTATAAACAAAGACATTTTTTGCTTCTGTTTGTCACTGCTTAACAGAAATTGTAAAACAATATTACATTATTTTGCCATACTCATTTTCCAGATCTTTTCTTCAAAAACCTTGGAACATTGGATGAAAAAAGAAACTTGATTTTTGAATATTTTCTAAATATTTGAAAGAAGAAAAGCAAATTATCCATTTACTGTACTAGAGGGATTTGGTTTTTATAAAATAAATGGACTTCATATATTAACTTTATTCCCTGGTTATGAAAGTTTTAAAAAACCTCCAGAAGTTATTCTTTATTTTTATTTTACTTTCTGAACTTTTAGGTTTGGGGTATCTGCAAAATAAGTAATGAAAAAAAGTCTTTCTGGTTTAATAGTAATAGAAGGTGAAAAAATAAATTAAAACCATTAAATAACAAAAATCTATAAAAAATAATACTGTGAATCTGATTATTCTTAACTAATGTAAACAAAACAAACAATATACATATATATCTTATATAATTAAAAACAAAAACCAACAAAAATATATAAATAACAACAACAAAATATTCTGAAGGAATGGCACAGATCATTTTGAACTAATATTCCTTGAAAAATGCTTCTCTTCTTGGAAACATCAGGGAATAATTAAATTTAAAAAATAAATGCAATGTCTAATGATTGTTGTTTGCTGTCAGTAGACCCCCAATAGCCGGTTTACTTTTGTGCCGGGGGGTCATTAAATAAATAAATTGCTGTCAGTAATTATCATGAACGGTCAGAGGTTAATTTGTTCTAAAAATAGCACCTGAAAAAAGGAAAATAATAAAGTTAATTTGTACTACATTCCTTTATGAATAATTTAGACAGTCACTGAATTATACTTTATTATATAAGTTTTAGTGGGATGGTATTAAATTATTGTTCAAACAATCTCTATGGATATAAACTGACATTACAATTCCTGCAATTAAGTCCTGACATAATGATATATTTTCTTATTCTTGCCCACTGGACAGGGTTATCCAGCTTTTACATGGTGCTACAAAAATCCATCTTACCCGAGGGCTAGATAAATCTGTCTGACCCGAGGGCTAGATAAATCTATCTGACCCGTGTGCTAGACGATTTCTACACACGCCTTTCCAGCAAACTAATAATGGAACTACTTATTAGGAGACATCGTTCTGGGTTTTTTTGGCTGTAAATATATTCAAAGATTGAAATACAAATTTAAATTAACAACGTAAAGTAACAATAACATATAGTTATTTTAATTAATATTGAAAAAAATATATATATAAAATGAAATGCCTATACTAAATATGACGTCATTATAATTAGTAAAAGTGCAAATGACGTCACTAAAACAAGAAAAAGTACAATGTAATGTCATGTTGGGGGAAATACTTTTGTTTAGTTTTACAAGTTTTGCTTTTACAATTAGGTGGGCAAGAAAAAGAATCAATCACCGTTTGTAAGTTATAGACAAGGCACTTCCAACCCACGGGAGAAACTGTTTTTGTAAGGGCCTCGGTAAACCTCTGCCCTTACAAGCACATTTTCTCTTTTGGGTAGGAATTGCCTTGTCAATACATCACAACGGTGATAGATTCTGTTAGTATCACATTTTGAGTAGTGTATCTGAAAATGAATCACTGTTATACTGTAAGTGCACGAGTCTGGTGTACTTTTAGAGATTATTGGAACTTTGGTACAACATGGGGAATGACTTACATTTCAACATAATAAACAATACTCTACTAACTTGTCTTGCCTTACATATGAAATTATATTAATGAAAGTAAATTATTGCATTTGGGTGAGGTGTGTTTGTAAACCATCGTTAATTAACAATAAGAATTTTATGAGAACATTATGCACTGAGAATTAGCCTAATGAACAGCTAAATTGTGCAATAATGTTGGACTAGACTCAATATTAAAAACACTTAATAATGTTTGAAGTAAATTAGGTTGTAAAGTACATATAAATTATTATAATTACAATATTTCATATTATTATTACAATTACTGCATCAAGTACATTAACTATAAACAAGACAAATATGATGAATTGGGGAGGCAGGCCAAAAACGTTTGAACTGAAGACAGAGAAATGAGCACCTGATATCTGGAAGAGTTGGCAATTCCTTCATACTACTGAGGGAGGAAAGACTTTGAGATGGGCCAGTGAGCCCAATTCCATCACTAATTATGTCTCCCCACTATACGATCATGTTTGTACTTTAAGCAAAAAGTAAAGTTTGTTTTATTTAACGTCTCTAGAGCACATCGATTTTTATCTTATCGGATATTGGACATCAATCATATGGTCATTCTGACATGTATTTAGAGGAAACCCGCTGCCGCCACATAGGCTATCTTTTTCGATAAGCAGCAGGGATCTTTTATATGCACCGTCCTACACAGGACAGCACATACCACAGCATTTGATGAACCAGTTGTGGATCACTGGTTGGAACGGAAAATAGTCCAAACTGCAAATGGGTCCACTGAGAAAGATCGATCCGACGACTGACAGGTTCACAGGCAGATATGCTACTGTTTGAGCTAGATCCCACTCCCGTACTTTAAGCAATAACTTTTGTTATTTTCTACCCTATAATGTGTTGTATTACATCACAGTATTAAATAAATGCCATCACAAATATATATATAATTGTAATTCACAATACTGATATCAAATACAAAGCGGATCACAGTATAAATGTCATCACAAACATAGATAATCTTGCACAGTAATAAATTTGAATGTCATCACAAACATAGATAATTCTGTGGGAATTCAAGATGTCTGACTTGACAATCAACATTCCACATAGTCTTCCTGGCCGACAAACTTGTAGAAGTACGGCAGATCATGAAAATGGTGTTCACCCGACACGTGAGTGATAACACGACCCAGAATAAGATTCCTTCCATAAACAATGGCTTCTCCCCGATCTGTAGCCAATCCAACTTTGATCAACCAATCACAAAGTGCGGTTCCCATGAATACATGTTTATACTTCTGCACGTGATGCCTACAATAAAAACATATAATTTATGTTCTATGTAGAACATACTGAATTAAGTTTGTAGAATAATAATGAATAAACTATGTATGATATATTGAATAAACTATGAAGAACACATTTAATAAACTATGTAGAACAACACTGAATAAACTAGTACAATATATTTAACTACATGTATGTAGATCAAATTTATTAAACTGAAACATTTAATAAACTGTAAAATACATTTAATAAACTATGTAGAGCATATGCTATTAATTAATACGTATTTTATAAACAATGTAATGCATAATTTATATAATAAACTATGCAATATACACAATAAACAATGCAAAGCACAGAAAACACTAACTTAAACGTAATTCACAATGGTCAACATTTTCCTATTCATATGTTGACATGTAAGATTAAAATAATGTTTGAGGTCAGACATCATTAAAGCAAGTGATGTGTTTATATTATACCTTCCTGATTTGATGATCTCGTTGGCACAGTTCTGTTTGTGGAACTGTATGAACTGAGAACATGTGTGTTTTGTCTCACTGCTTAACTCAGATTTCTTGGGTATGTAAACCAACTCCACTCCATATATGACCCGACGCACCCTAAAAAAAAAATCTAAATTTAACTAAGACAAAGTTTAAAAAACAATATTTTCCAGGAATTTTTAAAACTATTATGTAACTTAAAATGTGATCTCAACAAAATGCAAATTTAAATTGCAGAAAATTTTCAATTTTATTTTTAGATTTTAATTAATTAAAAAAAAAAAAAAAAAATTTCAGTGATACATACTTGTTTCAACTGTGAAATACACAAACATTTGTTTACTTGGAAACAATTCAGAGTTATCATTTTTGTGAAGAAAAACAAAATCACGGTACTGTACTTCTAAACCAGATTCATGTGAATATTACTTTAAAAAAAGTTGAAATGATGTTTTATACAATATTTGCTTTGTGTTAAGCTTTTAAAATTAATTTTTAATGTATACTTCATGATTATTATTTAAAAAAGCATTGATTATTCATAATGCAACCTGTGTAATTAATAAAATGTCCACAGCAATTTTAGCATAAAGTATACTTTATTTTTTATAATAAGGAAAAAACACATATGTACTAAAAATATAGTCCACGAAAAAACCCTGATATATCTATTGCATTTGAAATTTAAACTTAAATTTAAATTTAACAAAACTGTAACAAGTTAACAAGCATGGGATGATTTGCAATGCACAACAATAAATGTATAACATGCAAAAATTAGCAGATGTCAATTTCAAGCAGAAGGAGGGTTAGTGCATGTGATGTACATCAACACAATAATCATACACAACAATAATTAACATCATGGATTGCAAGGGAAAATCTACACAAAACAAAATTTCTTTTCATAACCCTATTTATCATGGATTTCAGGAAAAATCTGCACAAAACAAAATTTCAATTTATTCACCTCTTCATTTCAAATAATTATCTGAGATTATTGTTTGAAATTAGCATTTTTTATGACCAGCAGCCATTGAAATTAAGACAAATTTACAATGGCATTTTACTGCATGTAAACCAATTATGCAGCGACTTTTAAAGCGGTAGTTCTGTGTTGCCTTTAATTACAATAAATGCATGCTGGTCTTTTATTTAAATGGCTCATTAAAAATGTTACGTACCTTAGAAAATGTCTTTAAAAATCACTAGAATTGTAATTTTTCTACCAAATGAATATTAATAGGGTGAACCAAATACAAACTAATTATTTGTCATCTTCATATTGAAATATTTTGAGTTTCGTCAAAAATAAACATTTAATTAATTCAAGGAGTATGTTCATTACATCTTAATAAATTATGATCATAAACTATTATTATCTGAATGCTAGATACTAAATTTCTGCTTGTTACCAAAGTTTCCATTGACAAACAAGATTAATGAAATACTTACAAGTGTAATACACGACGTCTCGTCACAAAATGCTCATACTGATGTATCACATATTACCTCCCTTGGCTGTTGTTGTAGCTGCAGCTTAATATTGAAGATAACCCATTCTCATATGAAAGTCTTCTCTTATGCATGTACTTACATTGAGATTCTTTCATGATTTGATAAGGGTTTTATTTTTTAAATTTGATTTGAATCTTGGAAATTTAACATCATTTTACAAAGAAACATGAGTTTTCAATTTCACTTCAAAAACATTAATCAGTTTTAATAATCAAATTAATACATATATTTATGTGTTTATATAACAAAAGATAAAAAAAGCTGGGTATTTTTTTTACATTCAAACTGAGCATTTTTACTTTAAATTTTTTTTAATAAAAATGGTAAAGTCTTTGAAGAATGTGGAGAATGGTGTTAATTTCAGAGTCTAGTAATACAGTTAAAAAAATCCTGTTCATATTTATCAAGATTAATTACACCTTTGTTATTATCTTTGTCTGAAATTATATTTAATTTAAAATATAACACAAATCAACAGACATTTTATAAAATAGTAAATTGTAGAAAAATCTCCCCAACAAATCACTGTAAAAACAAAAAGGATTTTGAACCGAGTGATTCATTTTTAGGTTGTGGGAAATGGGAAGAAACTCTTATTATAAAAAAATCTTCTCTTATGAAACATAAGTCTATATTGAGTCTGTATTTAAACAGTTATAGCTAAGCTGTATGAAATAATGGAAGCAATTCTATGTACTAATTAATATAAACTATTACTAGGCAAACTGAAACATGAAGAGAACATAAAAAGTTTAATAAACACAAGCAAACAAACAACGTATATTTCTACAGCAAATACACTACATGATAATATATTTCTACAGTGCATATATTAATTACAACTAATATAAATGCAAATTAAAAAACAAAAACAAAATTCAGTTCAGGGCCGGATTTAGACCTTGGGGGACCCAGGGCACTTCAGGTTTGGGGGGTCCTCAACATAGAAATTAAATTACATGACAAATAAAAAAAAACGAACTAAAATGAATGAATAGAATTAGTTTTATAATTATTAATTTTTTTTATAAAGGTAATCCTTAGTCTGGGGGCCCCTCTGGCAGGGTAGCCCGAGGTAAATGACCCTTTTGCCTCACAAATCCAGCCCTGATTCAGGTGATCAAAGAAGCAAGAAAATAGTGCACATTAGTGGCAGGACAAATGTTATATCTTGTAACTGTACAGGTACAGCCTTATATTCAGGCAGATTTTCTCTTAAAAGAAATTTCTTCTAAACAATAGTAATTTATTTATTATTCCCAATGTCATTATACATTTCATTTATAAAAACTGCTATTAAGACTTAGTAAAGTTCAATTAATTAAGTAAAACTGATAATTAATAATGAGTTCAGTTTCTGTTTCATTTTAAAGAAAAATAATTTTTTTGAAATAAACTGAAAATTTCGAACAACGATGCATAGAAAACTGATGGAAAAAATGGGATGCTACTTTCAAGAGAAATTCATTATTTAAACCAAAATCTACACTTTCACAGAGCTATGAATATTCTTTTTTAAATGTTTTATTTAAGAAAACAAGAATTTTTACTCAAAACAAAACTGAAATGTGTACTTAATAATATTAATCTCCCAAATGGTAACCATTTATAAACAATTTATTATTTTTGTACTTAGCCATCTAATGGTAAAACAAAGTACCCAATTACAATTAAAATCTAAATAAATTCTTTAGAACATATGAATGTTTTTTTTACAAGATATCAAACATTGTCAGAAACAAAATTAAATAAAGCATAGATAACAGTCATTTATTACAGGCATGTTAAAGAAGTGTTGCTAGGAAACAATATCTATACAACAGGCATTAGAACTACTGGGTACTAGTATACACATGAACAAAAGTTAAACACCATCTATTTTCTTTTAGACTAATAATTAAGTTCTTAATAAAAATAAAAAAAATAAAATATCCAGAATAATTAAAATAATGGTTTAATGATGATTTGTACTGACTGTAATATTACAATATGGAATAAGAAAATCACTCAATACCCAAAACATTGCATATGATCCATAATTATAATTTGATTCAAGCCTAAAGAGACCATAAATTAATATTTACACATATAAGTTGGTAGCCCACTCAAATCAGCTGATCAGAAAAATATTAATTATGATCTATACGGCCAAACTTGTTTTAGTTTTGAGACAATAGGTTTTTGAAGCAAGATTACCAAGTTATTGTATGGAATAAAAATACAATTTTTTTTTTTTTTTTTTAATTGAAGATTGTAACAGATTGTTTTCACTTCTAAACATCGGCTGTAAATGGCATGGCTGGTTAACATCGAGACGACATTTAAATAGACATTTGGGTACACAGTATTTGACAAAATATGTTAACTACCCAGACAATTATTTTTGTATTTTATTCTCTCCTGCAAATAACATTGGTTCTAACATGATGGTAAGAAAATTTAAATAAAAATGGACCAAAATGGATTTTTTTTTTCTTCCTTTACTGCCAAAATACATAATGGAAAATCCTTAATCAGAAAAAAATAAAGTGAAGCCTAATCCGTATTTGGTGTATACACACTTCCACAGATCACATTCTTTACGTTTCCACCTCCCCATAATGGTTATTCATTTTATGGTTTGAAACATTGGGATCCCATTCTTGTCATCTATATTTCACAAGCTAAATATAAACATGGTGATTAACTTTTGCTGATGTGTATAGTTAAAGGTAAATATATATACAGCAAGCTATCATCTACTCTCGCAAGTTACCTAAGGTAGATATAATTAATCCATCTATATCTTGAAACAAATCTGAAAAGGACAAAGTCAATCACAAAATATATTAATAAATAAAATATTGAAAAATAATTTTATGGGTACATAAAATACCACTAAAATAATTTTCTTGTGTCTATGCAATATACCACGACCTCACTACTCATACATATTTAAGACATAGAAGAAAATATTTGGTTCCTGTTCTCCAAAACTGTCAAGCTTTTTGCTGCTGACCATAAATATCTCTGGACAATACTTCAGAGGTTTCCCCTGAGCGATAAGGCGGCACGGCCCGTGCACCCTTACCTCATCAAGTAAGCGCCTTCATGTCTGGTAAGCGCCTTAACTCAAGTACCGTGTCGGCTTAATTAGCGAA
>JAULBS010156340.1:0-11843 GCA_032355785.1 Symmetromphalus regularis | reverse complement strand
AAACAGAACTTGTAAAAACCAACACAATATGAAAATCAAATCTTTAAGATGGGTAAGTGCACAAGGAATTAAACATCAACAAAAGTTACACTTTCTGGAGTGTTCTCAATAATGGAAATGTTTGACAACTTGATACGTACAGAATTAATGCTAACCCTTAAGATGTCAATTCTAGATAATCTGATTGAAAAATTAAAATGGTTTTCATATAATTTCACTGGAAATTTAATAATGTACATAATGCTTCCATTTTAAGTTATAAACAAATAATTCTGGTGAGACTAGAGGGGTTATCCCCCATGTGAGTTTTTTTTTTAATATTCAATTTACAATATGTGATCTGCACATAATAAACCAGATAAGTTAAAAGAAAAAAGGTATGTTGTATAATAATAAAAATGATAACATGATAAATATTGTTACTATATATTGAAAGCTGGTTTCACAAAGTCTGCAGAAATTGATGGTTTGTGATTAACACCAAAAGTCAAGTAAACTTCTGTCATTGGTATTTTATATTTAATGACTATTAATTGTTATTTAACTCTGAATTAATTTTTTGAGAAAAAGTAATCACAAATTCTATACAAGAAGCTATATGAGTTGGATCTGCTACTTTAAGGGATAGTTTTAGCAAGTTTGATTATTATATGTACGGGTGTGTCTTTAGATAATTCTGTATTATATCTAGAAATATTTCTGCCAAATGGATAAAATGTACATGAAGCAAACCTTTATAAAATCAAGTTTTGTATTTGTATCTTGGCACAAGTGATTTGCCAGTGAAATAAAACACATCAATCATGTTTCGTGCTACATGTGACAACACCCACTGCTGTCCAGTCAATACACAGCATGCTTGTGATAAAGGACATTTCTGAACAATATTTCGGTACCACCATATGTCTGTTAAATAATCAAGTACATTGTCAATTAATCCAGTTTTGTGTTAGATCTGTCAACACTCACTTCCTGTTAATCAACACATCACACGATTTTAATCAATCCAATATTTGTACTGTATCTTCAACTAAACAACAAACCAAGCTTCGTGTACATCTTGGCATTACTCATAGCCTCAATCTTGTCAGTATTGGAGTGCTTTTATGAGTTTAAATTCCATACTATATCTTGGCACCACCCATTGCCCCTGTTAAATCTTCTTCATAGTCACTATCCCAGACTGCATCATCATCCAGTGTGTTCTGCCGTCCTTGAGATGAGAGGCTGTCTGGACGTCTCCTTGGTGACATGTCAGTGGCAGAAGTAAAGGAAGGACTGCTGTACAAACTTGTATCACTGATTGTGATGTACTCCCCAGGGGAATAGGGAGGAGGAGGTTCTGAAACATAGTTTAAAGTAAAATAGTTTATATATATTAACCATGTAAGTATGGATGAGGGCAGGATCTACAAACAGTAGTCGACATTGATCAGGTCCAACCAGCAAACAATATTGCCAACCACCACTTTTAATTAACTTATAGATTTAACAACAATGAGGTTCTGAAACATAAATACAAGACTCAAATAAGCAAGAAATGTCATATAATTGAAGTTAATTAAATACTATCACAAACATAGATTTCAATATATACTGGTATGATTTGTTAGTGTTCCAATATAATTGTGTACAGATGTAAATCTTTTGGTGTTAGCTACTTTAAAATTTAGAAATTTGCACAAAAATGAAGTTAAATATCCTTTAGATAACTTAATTTAACCGCAAATTATTCCATTATGTGGATACATTGAAAGATAATTTTAGTACACTGTATCCTAAATTTAATTGTTTGGAATAAAGACACGAAAATCACTAACTGTGTAGAATGACATAACTTACCAAATGTAGATTGTTGAGGTGAGTGATGAACATTGTCCGATTTCCGTCTAAATTGTCGCACCTTTTCTTTTGCTTCCTGAACAACAAATTTGGTTGTACCTGAACCTGGATTAAAAAAACAAGTAGCTTAAGTAAATATACTTCTACTATTACATTCTTTAAGAATAATATCAGTATGGTTAATATGTTTTAACCAGAAATTAGTGTAAATGTGAAAGTTTCATTTCATAAAATACATATATACATTTTTTATAAACAAAATTTCATTAAAGTTAATAATAAAATTATTTTTAGAAAATGTATAACATATACCAGATGATAAGACTACTTCACCGCAAAATGATTAATAACAAATGGAAGAAAGGACTGGATTAATGACACCCCAGCACATTGTTTATTCAATTAATATTATGTGTCAGACATACAGCATTTGTGGCTGTCTTCAGAAAAAAACCTGTCAGTACCACAAACTAATCTATCTGATTAGCAGCATAGTCTTTTTATATGCACCTTCTCATGGACAGAATAGTACATATCACAGCTTTTGTTACACCAGCTGTAGACCACTGGCTTGAACAAGAAATAACCCAAATGGGTATGATTAATATTTTAGCAGTACACAGGGTATGAAATGTTTGCTCTTTCTTTCTAACCAGCCAGGATTTATTTTACATGTAATATAGCCAGCTACATGTAGGTATAGTATAATCACCCTATGAGGATAACTTGTAATGGGATGACGTATATGTATCACATATATATTTTACATGTAGTATAGCCAGCTAGGTATAGTATAATCACCCTATGAGGATAACTTGTAATGTGATGACGTATATGTATCACATATATATTTTACATGTAGTAAAACCAGCTAGGTATAGTATAATCACCCCACGAGGATAACTTGTAACGGGATGACTTTCTGTGTACTACGTATATATTTTACATGTAGTATAGCCAGCTAGGTATAGTATGATCACCCTATGAGGATAACTTGTAAAGTGATGACGTATATATTTTACATGTAATATAGCCAGCTAGGTATAGTATAATCACCCTACTAGGATAACTTGTAAAGGGATGACTTTCTGTGTACTACGTATATATTTTAAATGTAGTAAAGCCAGCTAGGTAGTAGGTATAGTATAATCACCATACGAGGATGACTTTCTGTGTACCATGTAAGTATATTGCGTAATAATATGTACCATGGTAAAACATTCCTCACAGCTTACCTGTATACTTGATGTCATGCAGATCCTGATCATGTACATCGGGTAGCTGCAGAGCAATATCCTACAAAACAATCGTATCACTCAAACTCTATTCCAGGACCTCACCCACATTCAAATAAATACATTCCACATTAAGTCAAAAATTATGAATTCACATTCCACATTAGTACAAAAATGACAAATTCACCATGGTGGATTTTGTTTAAAATGGAATATAAACAAAATTCCATTTCTGTCCATATTTATTTACATTTTTAAATTGTTTATATTTGGAGGATAGAATAAAAATGAAAAGAAATCTCAGCCTTGGAATCAGTCTATAATTTTCTCCAAGCTAAAACAAAGTTTAAATGTTTTTTTATTTCACTATTAGACATTTGATATTTAACAACTAGTAGAAAACCATCGGGTGTTCTGCATGTGCTACACTCATACAAACTGCATGTTGTAGCATTTAATTACAATGTAAGAACAACTAAATATGACAGACACATTTTGAGAAAAGCTACATTCTCTAAGATACATATTATAATTTATAAAACATTACTCCTAAAAACGTGTGGGTTTTTTTTCCTGATTTTTATAGATTGACAAACATAACCAACAGTTAGAAATATTTATGCAAACCATCAACTATGTTATTAAGGAGTTACAATACTAAATCATACCCTTTGGGCTTCAAAAATCACAGAACACTTTTTGGCATAATCAATATAGGATTCAGACATTTTTAGTAGTCCATCCTTTATTCTTATTAACTTGACAGCCTCATTTTCCTGGTGACGATCACCGACTGTAAAAAAAAATCAAATCGATGACCTTGAACATGAATATTTGCAACATTACATTAATAGAAGCAAAGCCAACACAACCAATATGTTTACAATTAAAAATGCTAATTTGCTCTTAATCTGACAAATATTTTGTAATAATAAACTCTTTTAAAAAGTATATGATGTTTCATAGACAATTTGATAAATCCAAATTCGATTTTGACCAGTTTCACAGATTGCCTGTGGTATTTTGTGACTATTTTGTTGCTCAAGATATTCAGGTTATTCATGCAAATCAAATTTATAATCACTCTGATAGCAATTTAATACTGATATGATCTGTTTAGGTTAGGCCTAAACATTTTCTAAAAAGAGCAACTGACGATGGATTTATTTTTTGCTATTTAAAATTGTGTTAAGAGTTCAGCTGCTTTAAAAATTTCTTTAAAAAAAAACTCCCACTAAAAAACAACAACAACCCAGTACCAATCATATATTCACCTTCTATTTGTGCAAGATCTTTTGCTCGCTCAGCTTGTGAAAGTCGATTCTCCAAAATCTCGAGTTCAGCTGAAGATGCTTTCTATAATTAACAAGTATAATACAACCAATGAAACATCAGGCCCCCAAAACAATATAATTCAATATTTATTTGACTGTACTATGGTATGTCAGAGTGTGAGATGCACTTTGACAAGCAATTATTATAATTTTAAGCAATTATAAGCATTTATAAGTTAAAATAATACATAAGTCAGATGAAAAAAAGAAAAGAGTTCCACCAAACACCGTACACCATATTAATCATTTTTAGGTGGAACATAGTCAAAATCAAAGAAATTATATATTTTTTATCTGACTTTAGTCTAACTTCGTGCATAGGTGATATGAGCTGGCTATGGGTATGAGGTATGTAGTTAACTAACCTTGAATGTTTTCTTTATTTCTTTTCTAATTTTGGATTCTCTCTGCTCACAGGATACCTATTAATCAAACAAAAAATTGTCTCTTCAAAACATTTTAACAATATATTTGGTAAATAAAGAAAATAACACAAACAATTAACAAGCATATGAAAAGAAGAAAAACAACAGTTACCAGCAAAATAACAAAGAAAGATTAACAGTTATATGTTGTTTAAGGTTACGTTGTTTTTGTAACAGAATTTTGACTAAGAGGCTACTTCTCAAGTGGACCTCACCTCACATTGAACCTATTTATATAAATAATTTACATATTTTGGTGTTTTTTTTTAAAGGATTTATAAAGAAAAAATTCAATGTCAGTTAACTTAGCACTTACAGTCTCAGAAGTTAAATGAAAATTTTAAATGTAGATCATAACAATGGGGTACAGGAAGTTCATCTACCAGACCACTTGTCAAATGATATTAAAAAACAGGTTTATAAATATAACTACCTACTAATCTTCTGAACCATGTAATTTTTCTGACCTACTGTTCTTTTTGATTAATCTTTATTAGTTATTTCACCCATTTGAAATTAGTATCATATAAAGGGAAGAGAAGCTGCAGTAAAAAAGAGATGTGAACATGTTTAGATTACAAGCTCCAATAAATTGTAAAAAGTTTTTATTATAATATTAAATTAAAAACAAAACAAAGTCTAGCATATTTGAGTATTAACACAATAATAGAAAAGCTCTCACAAAGTTGTTCTTAGCCTGAGAAACATGTTTTTCACCCTCAAGAACCATCTCAAACATTCGTTTATGCTCCTTGATATGTTCTGAAAAAAACCCAAAAAAAAACACAGTATCTACCAGATTAATTTCAATCCCAAATAATAAAATTTGGTCTAACTTGTCAACATTAGCATATTCAGACCATCCAGGGTGTGCATTTTACAGCCCCCTATTGCCCTTATCGAGTTAAAAAATGTTGGGCAAGACAAATCGTACCTCATGTTCTCACATTAGCAACCCAAATTTCGTGGGTTACCTATTATGTCAGAATGTCAAAAAGTGAATGTTTGTTAAATAACCACAAAGTTACTTTGCTAACAGTACAGATGATTGATTCTCTGGTATGTAGATCCAGTTAAACAAATAGGCTTCTTCTGCACAATTATGAAATAAAAAGCATTTGGAATACTGTTTGGTTGTTATTGGTTGTATGACAATAATCTGATGAAAGTAATAGTGACAACACAGGTTTTTATTCTGCAATATAACTACATGTAACAATTTTGTATAAAATTCAGGCAACTCAAAAATTACAGGTTGAGTCACATGTCAAAACAAAATCCAGGATCATCATGTGAATGTCACACAAACCTTGCTGAGTATTTCCATAAAGCAAAGGTTGAAAAAAAACATTTGCTGTATAATGTCATTGATCTTATAAAATAAATGTTTAAAAAGAATGTTTCTAGAAGGCCGTTCTCAATTATCAACATTTTTACAAGTGTACAAACCAAACCTTGAGGAAGGGGGTTAAATGCCAGCATACATTTTTAAAATTGGAAGAAAATTTTGATGATTTCATTTTATAGGTTCTAATTCTTTCATTTCAATGGCTGATTTTGCCAACAAGTGTCCTAATCATGTTGCAAAATCAACATTTTTAGGGGGTGGTGAATGGGGGTAGCAAAAAAAGAGTACTCTTTGTACACTTATGAAAAAGTTGATGATTGTGAACGAAGCCTAAAGTTATTTTTATTATGTTGCTTTTAAAATAGACTGTCATTTTTTGGAATACCTAATAACTGAATAATTATTCAAAGCTAAAGGTGAGAGTAAAAATTAATTTGATTTTTCCGCATATATATCTATACTTGAATTATCTAGTCTGACAATTCATCTAAATGCTATAATGGAAGACACAACCACTATATAGGTACAGCTAAATTTTATCAATTTGAATAGCACACTATATTTTTATATTGGTACCATAACATAAATATATTTTTACTGATATCAGTGATAACTTACCAATAAATTCTCGTTGTATTTCTGACCATGCTAAATTCAGTTCAGCCAGCTGATTAGCTACATCCTATGAAAAAGGAATAAGTTGAAAAAAGAAATATTGAAACATATTAAAATACATAAAAAATTAAATCATTGATTCACTACTTTCTAAAACAGGTACATATATAGAATTTATAAATTAAAGTTAATGCCAATTAAGTTCAACTTTGAAGAAAACAGAAAGGTACAAACAGAATGAATATTGTATCTCAGTTAAATGTGCATAAAGAAGAAAATTTTTTTTAAATTAGATTTTCTATGGAAATTAAATTTATAACAGTTTACATCTTTCAAGCTTTAAACTTGTACACATAAGTGTCTATGTAAATTAAACGTGACGATCTATGTTCACCAGTTTCAAGAGCATATATCCAGTAATATATTTTAGTGAAACTGGTTTTTTTGTTTTTCTAGCTGACATGAACAGTATTATTATTCAGGTGTCTGCTTATAAACTAGAGCAGTAAATACACATATTGTAAAACTAATAAAAAAGTGAAAAAATAACCTGTATTGCCCGATTTTCTTCATTTGAAGCCCATTTTAAAAAGTCTTGAGAAGCTGTAAATAAACAGAAAATGTGAGTAAACTATACACACAGACACACACATTATAACTAAACGTTTTGGAAGTATGAGCTGGATAGTGAAAAATTGATGAATGACCAAATATTGCCAGGAATGAACTATTCTTTTGATCAGTAATGCAGTCCTTAAAAATGTATAGCAGCTGTCATAAATCATCTGTAAAATTATACTCCTCTCACTAAAATATAAATATATTAATAATTATGCAGTGTGCTCATTTTGTTAATATTGCCATCACAGTGCCATGGTAAAAAGGATTTAGTGACAGCAGTTAAATCTGAATTTCAAGGACCGATAATAGGTACACAATCAAGTTTTTATTAATAATTTAATCAATAAATTTACTGAATGAAATTTTAATTTTTTTTCTACGATTACATTAGTTTAGATTTTTCAAACATGGTTAATATAACTATCTCTATTTATGTATGTTGTACCCTGGGTAAACACTGCTGTTCACTTTTATTAGGTATGTGAATTTACAAAAAGATAATTTATATTACCTGCATTTTGAGCATTTAAGAATGCTTTGGCAGTATTGCGCATGTCTTTAACTTCTGAGATCAACACATTGAGATCACCATGGCCACCACCAAGGGACAGTAGCTTAACACTACTCCTAAAATTAAAAACCAGCAAAAACAAAATAGTAACAAAATACTGTTTAAATTCAGAAGAATACATGTAATTATAACCATTTATTCCAATTGTAAACATTTTCATTCTCAAAAGTGGGACATCAGTCTTTGTAAAATGTTTTATAAAAACATGTTTACATTTTGCATCACACAAGTTTTGTCAACGACCATATCACTTCTGCCTTCCAACTTTATGTAACTTCTCTACATTCTAAAGGCTTTCATAGCCTAAAGCCACTCATGAGAACATACTGGAAGAATGGTTTATAAAGATGAATGATTATGGTATTTAAAAATAATATTTATCATAACAATAACTCTGATTTCCACAAGCATCAACTGAAGCAATGCTCTCTACTGGTTATTAGTGAAACAAGCACTTGTTGGAAAGATAACTCTAATCAAAATATATAAACATCTAAACAGACATTCGGCAAACCCAAGTGAATCCGGACCTTTGTCTGGCGTTGCGAATAATAAATGCAACCAATCTTGATTAAGAACAAAATCAATGGGTTTTAGTGACAACTCTTATAAGATTGGACAATATTACAATAACAAATATTACAAAAACTATATTATGTGTCACTTCAGTTCCATACTATCCTTCTGACATTGTTAAAAAAAAATATATATATTTTACCCTAAATTTCCTGTAAACCCATTGTTTGTAAATGATCTAATTTTTTTTCATTCAAATATACTTTATAAATAGTTCTTATATGTTCAAAATCTTCAATCAAAAAATTTCCAATATGAATTTAATATTGAAACTGACATTTTATCAATCGGAACCGGCAGAAGTATATATCGGAAATATATGTGGCCTAGTCCAAAATACTGTAGGGATATGCAAAATATTTTTTAATAACGTTTCAATGAGCTGGCTTGCAGTTTTTATCTAAAAATAAGTACAAGACAAACCGAGGCACTGATTTTCCCCTTTTCTGTTTCAAAATTTAACAAATTCAGTTTTTTCCATTTCAGTAAATTTTATCATTTCATTTTGTGTTCCATTTAAATATTTTCCATTAAATACAAACATGTCCACGCACACACACTAAAACAACAAAAAGCAAACAAACAGAACAAAATAAAAAAAACAATAACATGAATTGAAACTTGTTTAATATGCCACACCCTAAAGTTTGGTAATTCTTGGTTTTTGCAAAAAAAATATATAATTAGAATCAATCACATTAAAAATAATTACTTTAAAAACGTTTTTAAATGACGACAAATATTATAAATAAATCGACCCAGAATATATATAAATCTTAACTCACATAACTGTTGATGAATTTGAGAATATATATTTTTTTAAACCACCTACTTTCTTCGTTAAATCGACGGAAACATATGGAGCAAATTGGTGATTGTCTCTGCGGAAAGTTAATTTGGTGTAACACCTACAAATATCAGTGTAGTCAGTTATCGATTATCTTTGTTTCCAAAATGCCAGTGGAAAATCAGTTTAATTAATGAACTGCACTATTTTGAGATGAGTAATAATGTTTTCTGAGAAAATTGGGAATTCCATTTCAGATAGGTTTATCCGCGATTCCGTCCACGTTTTCGTTATTGCGGAAAATCAGTCCAGTACAATACCACAGCAATGCACACTAGTTTACAAATGTATAACTTGACAGTAAGAGAGCGGGATGTAGCTCAAACATTAGCGTGTCTGCCTTTGAAGCGGTTGGACATCAGATAGATCCTTCTCAGTTGACCCATCTGCAGTTTAGACTATATTCTGTTTCAACCAGTGGTACACAACTGGTTCATTAAAGACCCTGGTATATGCTGTCATGTCTGTGGGATGGTGCTTATCACAAAGAATAGCCTATGTGGTGGCAGCAGGTTTCTTCTAAATAAATATGTCAGAATTACAATGACAGAGTCCAATAGCAGATAATAAGATAAAAATCAATGTGTTCTAGAGTCATCATTAAATAAAACAAATTTTAATTTACTTTAACTTGATAGCGTTCAGCTCTCTACGTTATTAATATTTTTGTGTAGGAGCCAGATGTCTGGCTTTATTTTTTTAAGTGCCACATTGTGTGTGAGTATCTCTGTCTGTCTATATAATCCTACTAGTCTGGTAGCAATCTTCATAAAATTAATTTTGGTAACTATTTTGTTTGGTCGCCGGTGGGGGCGATCACATGAAATGTTTCAGTCGCCAAATTTAAAAAATGGTCGAGTATGCAACCAATTCAGTCGCAATGTAGAGGGCTGGTGTTATTAGTAAAGAACAGTTGTAACATCACACCCCATAACAAAAAATTATCTTTTCTGTGAATTTGCAAGAAAGATTGTCTACAGTTGATGTTTTTTTTCATTCGATCACTACATGATTAATAAGTTTTAATTGAAAAAGAAGAAAGGAAAAAATTAGGTCATTCATCAAAATGAATATGCAGAAAATATATGGTAGGAATACACTTTATTCATAGAACATGAAGCCAGAAACATAGTGCCAAACTGACATGACACAGACTTTAGACCTACATATGTCATTTCATCTCAGTTGTCATCTGTGTGTGGCTTATTTTATATAACCAATTTTTCATGTTAAATTTAGGACATCATTTACAAACTCAATCATCGACACAGAGTAAAAAATTCTGATATTATGGCCACCCGTCTGCACATGTCAGAAATTATGTCAAAAGAGTCTAGAAAATTCCATAAAACCTTCTGCCTTACAAGTTACATTAATTGTAAATTATAGGTCAATCACTCGATGTCATTTGTTTAAAAACCCTATAATAGTTCAGTTTTAAACATTGTAACAAACTTTAAATACAACAGTACCTTCTGACAGCACGCGCTGCTTTATCCATAATGCTTTTACGCAAGAGAAAAATCAACAAATTTTGTTTTCTCTTCCAGTTTTGGGGTAAATTTGCTTGACAGAATGTCAACAAATTTTGTCAACGACCATATTACTTCTGCCTTCCAACTTTATGCAACTTTTCCACATTCTAAAGGCTTTCATAGCCTAAAGCTAAACTCATGAGAACATACTGGAAGAATGGTTTATAAAGATGAATGATTATGGTATTTAAAAATTAATATTTATCATAACAATAACTCCGATTTCCGAAAGCGTCAACTGAAGCAACGCTCTCTACCGGTTATTAGTGAAACAAGCACTTGTTGGAAAGATAACTCTAATCAAAACAGACATTCGGCAAACCCGAGTGAATCCGAACCTTTGTCTGGCGTCGCGAATAATGCCGTGGGTAACCGAATGAGAAAAGGATTGCTTCTGCAGGTTCCACATCTATATTATAATATTATATTATAATAATATAATATATTGCATGCGGTTCAATTAAATTACTAAAAGTCTATGTCAGAAATATGCTATAAACTGCGTCAAAATATCAGCAAAGCCATAAGGATTTCATATTTTCGTATTTCAATTACTTCGTCATCGAGTAGCAGAATTGTTTTAAATAAAAATAAATAAATAATAATAATAAAACAGGCTACCTGTAGGATGAACATTGAAAATGGGGCTATCCAACCACAAACCTTCCCACCATCAGACTTCATGGTTTCATACCCACTAACCTTGGGCTTTGGAGCCGATGGGGTTGGGGGGGATGGGTGATGGGGTTGGGTGGGGGCAATAATTCCCATAAATATGTTCCTTATTTATTGTTGAATTATTCACCGGCAAATTCTAATATTCAGAAACGGGAGCGGGGGGGGGGGGGGGGGGGGGGGGGGGGGGGGGGGGGGGGGGGGGGGGGGGGGGGGGGG
>JAULBS010156329.1:0-11843 GCA_032355785.1 Symmetromphalus regularis | reverse complement strand
CTATAAACAGCAAGGGATCTTTTATATGCACTATCCCACAGACAGAATAGCACATACCACGGCCTTTGTTAAACCAGATGATCATTGTACGAAATGGCTATGGTACGAAATGATCAAAACACTTTGGTACGAAACGACTATAGTACGAAATGACTATGGTACGAAATGACTATGGTACAAAATGACCATAAACTATGGTACGAAATGACTAAAGCACTTTGGTACGAAACGACTATGGTACGAAATGACTATGGTACAAAATGACAATAAACTATGGTACGAATTGACTATGGTACGAAATGACCATTGTACGAAATGCCTATGGTACGAAATGATCAAAGCACTTTGGTTCGAAACGACAATTGTACGAAATGACCATAAACTATGGTACGAAATGGATGGCACGAAATGACTAACATCCGCTGCCAATGACGTCTGCTGACCTAGAGTCTGTTTACGCTACTTGGAACATGGATATTCACGAACAAAAAACTAAATATGTAACTTATTTCATTAATGTTGAAAGTTTTCGAAATAAAAAAAATGTCCCTTTTTTTGTGTAGATTGATGTTTCCATTTGTTCAGTATTTTTTAAACGGCAGTCAAAAGTATTATTTTTGTATTTCGAACCGATCTTTCTTTGACCGCTATTTTTTTCAAGTTTTGCTGATGTCAGACAAATTCATATAAAAATGAGGATGTTAGGTAATTTTTGTATAATGTATTTTTATGGTACGCTGTTATTATTTTATAAATATATTAATCATAACTTAATATCAATGCCATATTTGCACACAAAAAAATAGTTTAAAGCAAAAACGATAAACGAGATACGAATATTACCGGAAATGGCCAAGATGTTCCGAATGTTAAAATGGACAGAGTTACTCCTCTTTGTAATGCTGTCGTCTGCCAAGTCTTATTAACTTAATAAACTGTGCAATTTTTCTGATTTTAATATACGAGGTAATGAGTAATATTTTAAATTATTTATTAACAAAGTAATGAAAAAACTGGAACATAGGACTTTTTGTGTTCCAAGTAGCGCAAACTGACTTATAACAGGAAGTAGTTTGAGCATCGCTAAAAATACGTGTTTGACAGCGGAAAAATGCTGTTTATCACCATTTAATCAACCTGCAACGCCTGTCTCAAAGGTTATACAATATGTATAAGTGTTAAATATATATTTACACAAGATTAAACATAGTATGGATTGTGAGTAATTCGTATACTTGTTGAAAATGACAAAACATAAACAAACGTTTCATTAAAGTGGCACAGTTACATTTCAATTTATCTGTTAAAATGACTTATTTCAACAATTTTTGTAAAATACCTCACAGGAAATGTAATAACTAATTCATGTTGCATCGATCCTTGTGAGTGGACCCATTTGCAGTCCATTTTTTGTACAGGGGGACGCCTATGTAATTATCCCTCCTTTTTGCTTCCAAAAACTTAAATTAAAATGCCTTAATAATAATCTTTACTAATATTTCTTTTTATTGTATCAGTGTAACACTTACCCATGTTGTCTTAGCGCAAATATAGTCATACTTGAAGTAGTTTTATGACGTGCCCACGTCCAGTTTGGTTTGGGCACCCTCGCCACGGGCCCATTGTCATTAGACAAGAGCACTGGGTCCGGTTAAAGGGGGATCCTTTATTAATTTAGAAGACGATGAATATTTAAATTTTGATGGTCGATCTAAATATAAAAAAATAATAAACCGGAGATAATTTTAAATTTGAAAACCCCCAGATAAACTCCGACAATAGTCATACTGAAGTACACAAGGGGTCTATAATGGCGTCAAACCGGGGGAGCGGGGGGTACGAGAAGACAGGTGTGTGGTTCGTTCACTTTTTGGCCAGGAGGGGGGGGGGGTTTCGCCTTTGGTTCCATCAAGTGGTCCGCAACTTGTTCATCAAAGGGTTAGCTCTGGCATAACAGTAACATTTACCAAATTATCTATAAAAATGTAAAAAATAGAAGTCATCTTTTTTTATGCTCATAAATGGCTATTATTAAAAGAAATTATTTCGCCAGATTACATTAAAATTCGCCAAATGTTTTTAAATTTCGCCATTGGCGAATTTGGGGAGTGGCAGAGCTAGCCTTAGTGCATATAAATGATCCCTTGCTGCTTATCGATAAGAGTAGGCACATTAGTGTGGTGGTAGTGGGTTTTATATCTCCTACTAACACTTAACATCTGTCCTGGACAGACAGTACAGTAAACTAAGTTGTGTGCTCAGGACAGCATGCTTGAACCTTAATTGGATATAAGCACGAAAACAAATACAACAAACAACTGTTTGTTTTTGTTACCTGACAGCATACACTCTTCAAAACAATGACAGTACCTGATTAATGTAGTACATGGTGGGTGTTCTTTTTTCAATAAGAAATCCCCAATAGGGGGGTTCATCCAAACTCCCTTGGTTATGGGCCTGTAGATACGATGTCAAGTTCAAGGTAATAACTTGTCATTATATTCCAGTGGGGGATGGGGGAGGGTACTTAGGTCTATCGAGAAGTTATTTATTTATTTTTTTACTTTAGATCCACTTTCAATATTAAATTTTTAAACCAATTTTATATCCCCTTCTTTCATAATCGTGGAACTGCTACTGGTTCAGTAACAATAGAGATACAGATGTTTTTAAAATCAGACCTCTCAATCTCGAGACACTGGAAACCTGGGACACTGAAGTCCAAAAACCTGGAGATTTCGGTAAAAACCGGGAGATTGACCTATTCATACATAATCAAGTGCTAAGTAAAATAAAATTGTCGTTCTTTTGTGTAGAAAGCAATAAAAGTTCAGCATGAGTTTAATAACACAAGATTTAATGTTCTTTTTTACAGCTTTAAAACAATTTGACACATGCATGGGCGTAAATCCCGAGGGGGACGGAGGGGGGACATGTCCCCCTCACACTTTTATGACAGGGGGGACGCCTATATAATTATCCCCCCGCCCACTTTTTGCTGAGAAAAACTGAAAAAGTCAGTGATATTAAATTAAAGTGCCTAAATAATAATCTTTATCCGTATTTCTCTTTATTGTATCAATGTAACACTTAACCATGTCGTCTTAGCGTAAATATACCGAAGTACACAAGTGGTCTTTAATGGGGTGGGGTGGGGCAATGGGATGGTCTGTCCACCCCCACTTTTTGGACATGGGTATGTTCCGCCCCCTCCCACTTTCAGGAACGGATTTTCGCCCTTAATGGCAGCAGTGTGTTTCTTTTAAAGAAACATTTCAGAATGACGTCCAATAGCTGATGATAGATAAAAATCAATGCGTTCTGGAGACGCCGTTAAACAAAACGAACTTTAGTTTTTCGACTTAAGAATCTGAATGCAAAACAACAGAAAAATAAGAATGTTTTTATTATTATTATCTTCAATTATCAAAAGATACATCTAGGAATTCAACTTGTCCCGTTGACCATTCATCATGCGCATACGCATGCGCATTATATTACGCATGGAATTCATATACATGTACGGCCTGCTGAATTTCTGTAGACGTCCGTCGTTCTCTGGGCAATCTGATTCGTAGATATGCTCGAAAAATCCAAACATCCTACAAGAAAAAATATAGTGACATCTATAATGATCTTGTAAAATATGGTATGGGTCAATTATTCACGGATTTCTGAAAGTTTTCAAAAGGTTTTCTGATAAACACTCGAAGTCTTGCCTTGGGTCGCTACGTAGCAATTTCACTGGTACCAAACGTTCTCACTGAAGCGTAAAAACTAGTCTAGCGAGCTTTTTTGTCTTCGTTCAGGAAAAAAATGTTAGCTAGACTAGTTTTTACGCTTCATGTTAAACCCAGTGAGAACGTTTGGGGCCAGTGAAATTGCTACGTAGGGACCTCGAAGGCTAGCTTGTCCTAAAATCTGCCCGGATCCAGTGCCCTTGTCTAAAGACACTGGGCCCGTGGGGAACGTGCCCGAACCAAACTGGACGTAGGCACGGTTCAAAAATACTTGAAATGAAAATGAAATGTCCTGAATGCAAGGCAGTTCAAGCTATGACATATTACTAACATGACATCTGATGCCGCACCACACATATTATAAGTGTATAACCTTACACACAAAGTTTACTCATGTTAGTGTGAGGGATTCAAGTTGACCACCTAAAATAACACACAGTTCAGGATAATAAATCACTTACACACTATTAACAACACAGGTTTATTTCCCAATTAAAACTTAAGGTTCTTGGGCGATTACTGCAAGACATTAAAGACCCATTATAAACACTGTCACTGGCGTTATCCCAGGACAGCAATGGTTTGTTAGTATTGGTCAAGGTGTAACGTGATAGTAGTGAGATTGTCTTGAGTGAAAGTTGAACGGGAGAGAGTTGAATATCTGGCAAGGAAGGAAGGTGTTTGTGGTCAACGCTCTATGTACTTGACGTTCCAAGAAATATATATATATATAATAAAACATGTAAACTGGAATATGTTTTATGTACCTTTTTGTGCACTCGGTCACATTAGTATAAACACTGTCACTGGCGTTATTTTAAAGAAACCCAGGGTAGCAATGGTTTGTTAGTATTGGTCAAGGTGTAACGTGATAGTAGTGAGATTGTCTTGAGTGAAAGTTGAACCTGAGAGAGTTGAATATCTGGCAAGGAAGGAAGGTGTTTGTGGTCAGTGCTCCATGTACTTGACGTTCCAAGAAATATATATATATATATATAATAAAACATGTAAACTGGAATATGTTTTATGTACTTTTTTTGTTCACTCGGTCACACTATGATTATGACAGTAAGTTATAAAAACAAAAGCTAAACTTAATTAAAACATATAAATCTAATCTGTCTATATATTCTCTTTATTCATCAGAAATTGGTACATGTCTGCCTGCCTGAGATATGTTTAGTAATTAGTAAGATAATATCAAAATATGACTTTATCACATTTTGGTAATTAAACATATTGTATGTATTGCAATATGGATTTGCTGTATCGCAATATATTGCAAAATAGTTTGGGACATATCGTTGCACCCTTAGTTTAAATTGTGTTTTGATCATATTCAGGTGTTTCAATTTTCAGAAAAAGTCAGGGGAAAGCATTATAGATCCCCTTTAAGAAATTTATACTCACATTCATGCACTTGTTGTATAGATTATTCTTATTGTGTTGGTACTTCTTTACATGCTCTTCTAGCTGAACAACAGAGAAAATAGCCAAATATAAGTGACATCTATTTAAAACTTAAGCCACCAACATTCTCATATAACAAACTGAAACCACACCTCGTTTATAAGAGATGCTCTTTATTATTTAGTAGCTTCGGAATAGAAGGGCAAAAATATGTTTATTTTAATTTATGCCAAATTAGAAATGTTATTTAATGAAAATATTTTAATTTATGCCAAATTGGAAAATAAATTATGTTATTAAAAAAAAATATTATAATTTATGCCATGTTAGAAATGTTATTTAATGAAAATGTTTAATGAACCTAGTTAAGCCTACAAACAGAAGTTACTTGTTTTTTCTTTGCATTGTGACCATCTGAGAACCTCTTCAATTCTTCACTCTGTTTCTGGAAGGAGCTAGCTGCTTTACTGTGACATTCTGCCATGTTTTCTAACTCACCCTTCAAAGTGTTCCAAGTTTTCTCTAGTGTGCTGAAGATAGAGTAGTTCAACACCAGTTAAACACACTATCAGTAAAATAAATTTTTCTAACTCACTCTTCTGTCTTCCAAGTTTTCTCTAATGTGCTCAAGATAAACACCAATTAAAACTTAGCAATATTTCAGTTACTAACCCATTAAACATTAAACTTAGCAAAACTTAATCTTAAACCTTACAATATTTCAGTTACTAACCCCTAATACACATTTTAATATTAAATTTAGCAATATTTCCATTATTAAACCCTAAAATACTTCTGAATATTAAACTTAGCAATATTTCAGTTACTAACATCTAAAACACATTTGAATCTTAATCTTAGCAATATTTCAGTTATTTACTCCTAAAACATATTTGAATATTAAAGGCATAGTCCCACAGAATTTAAGGTGTTTTGTGCTCTAAATATTGATTATAAATGAAACTTACATACATTTGTTACACTAGATCTTGTTTTCATATCACACAAGACATTTTAACTGAGCCATGGAATAGGGAAGGAATTCCATGTCAAGTCAATCGAGTTTTTTCAGATAAAAACATTTCAAATTTCAAGATCGGAACTCCCTGTGGGGCAAAATATATTGGTATGAAATGTTTTTGCAGAGACAAAAATATTCAGAAGTTTTAAAATAATGGCTAATGGGGGAATACCCATCATGTAACTCAAAATATATATGCGTTACACTTTAAACAGAAGAAAAAAAAAGTTTTTTTTCAATATATTTGTCCATGAGCATAATTCATTATTATTTTTAAAATACTAATAATAAGCGAGATGCAATGGTTATGTAAGTAGTTGAATGAAGTATTTCTATGGACAAATCAAATATTTAAATTCGAAATTAATTGTTTGGAAGTTAATTAGGTCAAGGGTCCGTGGGAGAAAGTGTTTAAACCAAGCAATATTTAAGTCACTAACCCAACAACATCTTTCATCTTTAGAGATTTGTACAACTTTGTCAGCTCCTGACTGTAATTAGATTCAATCTTTGAGCTGAAAGAAAATAAGTTATTTAAAACATACACCAACCTAAATCCACAAAGTTTGAAACTGTACCTCTAAATAATGCTCAGTCCAAGGAATATATGGGAAGACCTATAACATAGGGCACCCACTGTAAAAAAAAGAAGATACATTAACTCCATCTAAGTAACCGAGAGTTCTTCAGGGATATTTTAGAAATAGATGAAGTCCCACACGTAACTGGCCCCAGTGGTGCAGTGGGTAAGCTATCAAACTTGTGGCTGGTGGGTACTGGGATCCAATCTCAGTCGAGGCATTGGATTTTTAATCTTGATACCAGCTCCAACCCAGTGTGAGTACTCCGCATGGCCCAGTGGATTGGTGTATACCACTTACATCGACCAGTGGTCCACAACTGGTTTATCAAAGGCTGTGGTATATGCTATGCTATCTTTGGGATAGTGCATATATAACAGATTCTTTGCTGAGTTGTGTGCCCAGAACAGCATACTTGAACCTTAATTCAAAAGCACTGCCCTTTTACAAAATTATTGTGTCTCAGAATGATATGATGCAGACTTATAACAGTTCTGAATCTACTGTTACTTCAGTAAAAAAAAATGAGAAACATCCACAATTCGGAAAATTGTTTTTTTTATTGAAATTATACAATATTTACGCGCTTAACTTATCATCGCAAAAATTGCTATATTGTATTTCAGTTAAAGTTTTTCGTCAGTTTATTATGTTTTACACACAATTTGACAAATTTTATTGCTTAGCCTGAGCTAGCAATGACTAATTTGCATCAGCCAAAACATTGCTGATGTAAATCAATTTGATGTCTGCTTTTATGTCATCAAAGCAAAAAGCAAATTCCATTTGTGAGGACTATTACAACAAATGTAATGCACAAAAAAACAGAGTGTCTCTATTCAAACTGTCTCGGGTAATAAAAAGAATATAAAGCTCACAACCATTTGTTACTAAATTTATATCCCAAGTAAAACTCACTAATGCTCATAACAAAGACAAAATATTTCACTCAGGACATAAATTTGATATGTGGTAACTCATTTAATATCCTCTATGTATAATGCAGTGTACCGTTGACGTAAATACTCTTCCAATTCTTTTGACTGTTTTTTGCCATCATACATGCGCTGAACAAGGGCATCAAATCCTGCAGTACTTGTAAATCCTGCACCCTACAATTTATAAAAAATAATAACGTTATAGTCACAAACTATTAATAAACATTAATGAAAATCTAACTATGTATCCTAAAGAACCAAATTGTGTCTTATTCGAAATGAAACATATTCTCTGCATATGCCTGCCTGATTGCTGTTGGATAAACATCTGTTATAATCAACAGTCACATCAGTGTCGATGTAGAATATCACTGTGTGGTCTAGTCTATGATTAAGTATAACAAAATATATACAATCTTTGTGGTCCAGTGGTAGAACTTTGGACTCTCAAGCTGAAGACAGTGGTTCAAAACCCAATGGAGGTTGGCTCACACTTTACTACGTGTCAAAATAACAAAATGTTTGATATCCAATAGCCAGTGATTAATAAACTGATATGCTCTAGCGATGTTATCAAACAAAACAAACCAAATAAATATATAAATTTAACAATAAGTAGGATATGGCTACTGAACTGAATCCACCTGCTTTGGTTTTAATAAATGATCATTTCAAGTAATTTATTTTATGATAACAATATTAGATATTGTGCTGTAGGCTTATAAACTAGTAGAAATTCAGGCAGATTAAAATTTTTATTGGTAGTGACTGGCCAGGACAGATGGGAATTCAGGTGGACCAGTTAGTATGGGCTTGCAATTTTAAAGGGGCCTACTGCCCCTAATATTTAGCTCTGACTGCAAAATATTTAATGAGCAGTTTGAAATGGGGGCCTATATATCCAATCTAGCCTGGGCCTATTACCAGCTTTATATGGGCCTGTGTAGTGATCTGCAGACAAGATGATTTTTTTTCTGCACTTCTTACATGTATAACCTCACTATCTTCATGGCCTTTAAATCTTTGAAGTATTGAGTATTCAGGGGCGTTGGAACGAAATTCATATGAGGAGGGGGGGGGTGCTCTCCCATTTTTGAACATCAGAATTTGCCGGTGAATAATTCAACAATCAATTAAAAAAAACATATTTATGATAATTATTGGCGGGGCTGCAACCTATTTACAGACAGGGATGTAGTACACTGTCGTACTGTAAGCATGTGTGAACAATTTCTCTCAGCTGCATATTTTTTCCATACTAAATCTTTTATAATATGCACTTTTTTTTTATAATACTATCATATCTTGTGCTTACTACTTTTTTATTTCTGGCTACACCCTTGACAGAAGAAACATGCTACCTAGCATTTATAGACATTTGAGATACTATTTATGGTGGTATGTATTTCACTAGTGCAAACAACAAAGTTTGAAGTCTTCCGTCTTCATTCAATTAGATAAACAATTTATATAAATTATATGCCATTTTGACAAACTTTGAAATCATGGGTGACCCCAGTGTCCTCAGCTCTTGAAAAAATGTAATCACATGGTGGCTCAGTGGTTTTAAGCTATTGGACTCGTGGCTGATAGATACTGGGATCGAATCTCAGTTGAGGCATGGAATTTTTAATCTCAGTATCGGCTCTAACCCAGAGAGTGCTCCGAAAGGCTCAGTGGTTAGGTGTATACCTACCAGTGGATCACACCTGGTTATCAAGAACATTGGTATGTGCTATCCTGTCTGTGGGACAGTGCATATAAAAGATCCCTTGCTGATTATCAATAAGAGTAGCCACATCAGTGCTGCGGCAGCAGGTTTTGTCTCTTCTGCTAACACTAACCTCTGTTCAGGACAGACAGCACAGGAACCTGAACTGTGTGCCCAGGACAGCATGCTTGAACCTTAATTGGATACAACCAACCAACCAAACAGAAATATGTTACCGTATACATTGTAAATTCAGTTCCTTGCTATGCTAACTTGATGTTAAACTAAAAAAAAAACGAACACACCAATTCTAATATTTGTCACACAACTTGCTAGATGTTTACTCTGAATAAACACCAAAAGTAGTAAATATTTCTGTTTGAAAACAATACAGATATTAAAAGCATAGTCCCACAGAAGTTAAGGGACTTTGTGCTCTAAATATTGATTACGAATGAAACTTACATGCATTTGTTAAACAAGATCTCATTTCCATATCACACAAGACATTTTAACTGAACCATGGTATACGGAATTCCATGTCAAGTCGATCAAATTTTTTTCACATTTAAAATTTTCAAATTTCAACATCGGAACTCCTCGTGGGGCAAAATAAATGTGTGCAAAATGTTTTTGCAGCTACAAAAATATTCAGAAGTTTTAAAATAACAACTAACGGAGGAATACCCGACACGTGACTCGAAATACATATGTCACACCTTCGATTGAAAAAAAACCTTTATATTTTTTTCGATTTATTTGTCCGTGAGTTGCAGTGGTTATGTAATTAGTTGAATGGACAAATCAAATGTTTATATTTAAAATTAATTCTTTGTTTGGAAATTAATTAGGTTAAGAGTCTGTGGGAGTATGTATTTAAGAGATTTTGTGGTATTCGTCTAGATACATCAAACATTAAACAGCACAAAATCCTGTTCGGTTAGTGAATGTTTATTCAGACAACGGAGACAATTGCTTTCTGGAAGTTGAGGGTGGAGAGCATCCCCCTGTCCAAAACGTCTGAATTGTGTCCTCTCCATCACCCAGGATTCATGCCCCTGAGTAGATCCATGTGTACTTTAGGAAATTTGTGCTAAGATCACATTGCTATTATAAGATGAAAAACTGGTTAAGCATTTAAATTTAAATTAATTGAAACTAAAAGTGTAGGGGGATAATTATATAGGCATCCCCCCTGTTGAAAAAGTTGGGAGATGTGTTCCCAAGTTAAGGTACCACGAATACAGAGAGCGCGATGGGGATATATAGTTATTTGTAGATAATTTTACAAACATTTGGCCATGTATACAACGTTTTCAATAGTAATTGTCAATACAAGTACGTCACTGAAATTTTACTTCCCTATTCAGGCTATTGCAGTTAGTTACCCAAGTTTCTATTTAACCAAATGTTCCCGTTCCTTACAACATCTTTAAAATTCACAGAAATGTGTGAACATTTTAAATTATTACACACTTTCAATTTATTTATTGTATCATTTCAAATGTTAACCACAAGCGTGTGTTTAAAAACACGTCTGCTCCTAAGCCAAACACATCGGCAATCGGGCAGTCACAGTCGTGAGTGGGTCATAGTCGGTAAACACATTCACTCGATTCCTTGGCAGACGACCACAACAAAATCACAATTAATAAATAAAAACAGTAATTTGTCAACTACTGGAAATCGTTATGATATCGACTATTACTAGCATTAGGTCAATATTCTTACCCAGAAAGCATCTGCAAAGCGGGTTGGTCGGGACATATTGTCTATCTATCCCTCCTAGGAGGAGAACCCGGAAGTTATAATGACATTTAACAGTGTTCTGCTCGTAATCGTGTCACGTGATTTACTGTCACCAAACTGCACTGATCGGCGACAGTAACCGGAAGTTTTTGACTTTCAGCAAGATGTGTGGGTGCAGATGGGGGTGGCAGACATTGGTGTCCTTAAACAATAATCGGGGCCGTACCCTCCGGGGTAAGGGTGGGTGGGGGCAATTGTCATCCCTGAGAATCTCACTTTTTTCCTCCAGAAAATAGCACACATCTTCGGACTAGTCACTATAAAAAAAATAATAATTACAAATAATTACAATTGTAGTCACCATGAGAGCACTTATATAAATAGTCACAAATTTGTTTATAAAAAGTAGTGACCCCCCCCCCCCCTAGGATTTTGATCAGGGTACGGCCCTGATAATGACGCTGGTCCTATGTCTACGTATGAATTTTTTTTTTTTGATTACTCTATAACCCCAGTAGTGGATCCAGGTGATCCGGACCCCCTCCCCTTTTCAAGAATATATGTGTTTGTTTTTTTACATATATTTTCCGAATGGGAGGATTTGAAAATTAACCATTTTTCCTCCGACCTATTCACCCCTCCCATTTAGGGGGGGGGGGGGGGGGGGGGGGGGGGGGGGGGGGGGGGGGGGGG
>JAULBS010156318.1:0-11843 GCA_032355785.1 Symmetromphalus regularis | reverse complement strand
TCTATTCTATAAGAGAACCTAGAGAAACAAATAAAAACGTTAAAATAAAGTTAAAATAAAATAATTAAGAACAACATGCCATTAGATATTACATATTTTACCCACTGTTACATATATTTACGTTATAAATTAAATTAATAACTTTAAAATTTATTTTGAAAGCTGACCGACAAAGTCACGATGGACAGGATTTTGGGCGTTAAATGTTAAACATTATTTATAGTTATTGTTGTCACAAAAGAGTATTAGTTTTACAGCAGATCTTGAATCTGTGGGGATATTTGATTTGTTTAGAAGTAAGAGAACGTAACAATTCCCCTTTTGTTAATTAACTGAGCGACATTAAAAACCCTACTATAACGGAACCCATTTTCGTTATCGAGAGCCGAAAAGTTATCCATAAGTTCATAACAACAATAAGTTTAATAACAAAATATATTTTTAAAATCTGTCTAATTACATTTGAATACAAAATCGTTTATAGCTAGCGATTTACTGTCTTTGATGCACTAATTTATTAATTTGGAACAAAGACCAAACAAGTAAATATACACAAAATACTTACCTCGAAGTAATAAACATTTAGAGAATGACGTCATCTGATGACCATTACATTATTTTAGCGAAGATTTCAGCGGAGAGTAATTAAAGACGGAGTACCAGTTTACTGATAACGTTGATTAAAGGGAGGGAATTAACTTATCAAGGTTCAGTCAGTGAAAATCATATCTCCATAAGTATAACGTAATTTTTAATACCGTTTTTTTTCGAGTATCAGAGATTTAGCGTTGTCGAGTCCAGAATTGTCCTCTTCACTTATGCGACACATATGGGAAGACAACTTTACTAACACACCCCATTCGGGCCATTGTTACGGTTTTCAGTAATTAATATAAATGTAAATTGGTTGTATGTTGATTTATTGACCCAGTCTTTGTACCATTATGGCTATAATTAGTATAAAACTGGAAACCATTGACAGTGATTGTGTGTGTGCGTGTTACTTGTCGGTGTGCACGATAAAGTGACGTCACTCGAAGTGTACGTTTAATGTTGCATAGCTAAACATATTAGTTGTCAACATAATTTTTTATTGTAGTTATAGATAGTTTTGTGTTTTCTTGAACTGATGTATGCTGGGAGGATTGAAACAACCATTAAAAAAACAGCATCAAAGTGTGGCACATTTTTATCAAAGTACAATAGTACTTAATGGGTTCCGGTCATCAACAGATTAGTGCGTGATCGATTCATTTGGTGTCAAAAACCACATTCCTAAAACGCGCGGTCGGCTGCGTAGTACCGGTCAGCTGCGCTTCGAAGGTTTGGGTTAAAAACAAAAGTGGGCGGGACTATGCATAGAAATGAACCAAAGCGAGGCTACGCGTCACAGATGATAAGCGTCGCTGACTTCCAGTGCTACCGATACACACGTGTTAAGATTTCTTGGTCGTGCATTGCAGTCGTTATTTATTATTTTCAGATCCATGATATGTATATGTTTACTTGAATATACTATAAACAATTGTATAGGTTTAGAATGGCTAATTATGCGGTATCTTGTGAAAAGGGAAACGGCCCAATTTCGTGCTTGACAAATGACCGGAAATACTGTGATCCGTTTTTTCGACGTTACCTCACAGTATAGATCTCAGACCAGACTTTGTGGCGATATAATAATTAGCCGTTTATTGGTGTGAATTGTATTTATGCTTGTGGTCCAAATTCTTCACACACCTTGAAACTAATCATGTTGGTAGCTCTGCTTTATGATACTGGAGTGAGTCTGGTGTGCAACCATACAATGCACCATGGATTCGTTTTTTATTAAACAGTGACACATGATGTGAAAGATGAAAGTTCATAAAACAATGTAAACTGAGTACAAAATATGATATATGTATCACAATATTATGCTCATTGCATTGAGAAATGTTGTTGTTTGTATTTTTTTTAATACTATTACATGTATAAACAAGTACGAGTAAATGAAATGGATTTTTATTTTAAACAGAAATACACGAACCTTTCCGACTCAAAATATTCTACAGGAAGTAACTCTTGTTAGAAAAATGTGAATGTCCTATAAAGCGGATCCCGTAAAAACCGGCCGTTTTGTAGGGTACGGCGACGATCCGGTTTTGCTAGTTTCCACTGTATTTCATTTCTGCTGAGTGCCCTGAAGGCTAGAAAAAAGCAACAACCACAAACAACTGCACCAGTGTTTAAACAAAAACATTAAATTGACACTTTGAAGTTGAATAATTTCTTTTCGTAGGGGATGAATATAGAACTAAAATAACTATGCAGGCATATGACCAGTTAAATAAGTAAAACTGGTAAAATTAATTTTATACCAAATTTTATTTTCTCCTCCCAAGACATTTTGTAACTTTTTTTCTCTTCCCTCCTTCCCTATTTTTGGGGGGCCTATGTTTGAGAAACTAAAAATAAAAAAAACTCTGCCCTTAGACTCTGAAGCGATTTCATATGTTATGTCACATAAAACTAATACAATTAGCTTAGACTTGGTCATAGTTGGCAAAAAGCATGCTTTTGCTTTTAAGGAAACATTTTTTTTGCTGTTTAATAATTAAAACCAATCAACACATATTGTGACATGTAGAAATTAGTTATAATTATACATATAAAGTTGTTATTGCTACAGGATAAAGAATGTTACTATAGACTGACTCATGAACATTATAAAATAAAATAAAATTACTTTCTACTGACAATCTGTTTGATTTTAAGATGCTAAAGGTTGTGTGCCTACATACAACTTTATTCGACATACCCGCAATTCTTTGCGGATCTTTAGAGACAGAAGTAAGTAGTAACTTCTCAGAATGAAGCACCGCGTGTGGCAATGCCTATCATTGCCTATGAACACCTTATGTTTGAACCCCTCTTCCACTCTTATTCAAACTTATACCTTCTTTCACAAATATATAACCAAACGTGCTGCAATATATACTGTGTACTGTGATTGGTAAACATGATGTGCATGTTGAATCATAGTTCGGCCTAGATATTTTTGAGTAGCAAATAACATGTTGACTGGAGTGCTAGGATTTTTTTTAATTCTTTATTACACTGACACAGTATTATAAGTGGTAGTTCGCAAAATGAGGATCAGCGTCTAGCTTGGTCTATAGACCTTTTGCCTGAAATGCTTTGGTTGTAGAATCAAACCCCTTCTAGTATTTGTTTTATTTTGAGAATGAAAAGAACATGCATTAAATGAGTTTTATCTAATATTCAGACCTATAATAATTATGTATATCTCGAACCACCAATTTCTTGACCTTTTTTGTTTGATTTCTTCATTATCGAGACAAGTGAGTTAGACTGTTCATGTAATGGTTCCATAAATATTAATATTATAAAAAATGTTAACACATTGTAACAAGATTAATACAGTTACTACAGGATGGCTTGTTTAATATCTTAGATATATTATTATCTTCTTACACATTCAGTTATCACCATGATAAGTTAAAATGTTGATTACCACATTAACATGTCTGTTTTATTGTGAATAGTCTGCCGTGTTTACATATCCATCACAGCTTATTTTACTAAAATGAATCTAAGTGTTTGAGGGTCTATTTTTTTTTTTTAATTGTAATACAGGTTGTAAGCACGTGTGCATATGGTATTTTCACCCAGTGTGTCATTCGTACATTAACATTGTTTATATTCACTCACAAAAGAATGAGCTAAAAGTATTAACTTTTGTTTTTGATTGTCTCAAATGTATATATATATGCAGCTTTCAGAGGTTAATCTATTGTACAGTTGGGGAAGAATATGGTCCACGTTTCAATTCTAGATGTATTTAGTTTGACACATAATTCCAAATGTTTCTTTAAAAGAATTTATGCCTAATTTTAAGCTTATAGCAGTTGATACCATTGGTTGGTTGGTGGTTTGTTAAGAATTTTCTAAAACAAAAAAATAAATCACCTATTAGAGATTATGTGGTAAATTTAAAACAAATGTTTAAAAATCAATATAAAAGATTGATTTTAACTTTTAAAACTACATACAGTTTAATAAAAAATATAATAATTAAATAAATAAAAGATATTCAATAAAAAATAAATAAATCTGAGTTAATATCAGTTATTTGCCTGATTGTCGTCTCATCTAAACAAAATCTGATGGCACGTGTTCATTTTTATTTGACAGCTCCCATCATCAACCTTTGTCTTTAACATACATTTCTGACATAGTAGCTCTGTCCATGTCTATTCTAATTCACATCAGCTTAGGTATGGACATGGCTCATAAATGCTAAACTTGTATTAGAAGGCACCCACAAGGCACAAATTTAACATAGTGAAAGCTGAACCCTGTCAGTTATGTTGTACTCAAGGCCAATTAAAATCTGCAAAAACTTCTCATAGTGCAGACAGCATCTCTAGCTGGACTATATGTAAAATGATACTGGGCTGGTTTAAAATAATAATAATTTTTTACCCAAAGGGATTGTTTACAGTTCTTGATATTTTGCTATTCGAACAAAACACTGCTTTATCAGATACCATACACTATACAACGTTGATTTTGCAAGACTTTCAGGGATTTATTCAGGCTTTATATGGTACCAAACATCGGCCCCTTCCCAAAGACAAATGACACTAAAAATTCCCAGTTTCTGGACTATAAATTCCCAAATTGTTTAATAAATATAACATTACAGTTTCATAAATTCAATGGTGTGAAAAAAATTCCCCAAAATGACAAACATCTCACTAATTTTCCCAATCCCTTCAGCCATAGGACCCTGGTAAAAATTCCTGGATAAATCCCAGAGATTTGAATCAGCATTTTTATGAATAAATTAACTCTGCCCACCCTTCCTTAAGGTATGGTTTGTTTGAATTAGAAAAGGTTGAGAATTATGAATGACCCCCAATATCTAGATTAATCTCTGATTTTTGAGATTGTCACTTGTGTATATCCATTGCTAATAGCACAGTATTAATTTTCTTTTCAGTTTTATCTGTTAACACTTTCTCTGATTTTCTTGTTGTTTTTCTTGTTTCTTCTATTTTATCCTCCAATCCAGTTCTTGAAGAATGCGGTATGAAGAAGCATGTAACTTAAACGCTTAGCTCTCATGCTTTACTTGTAGTTTAACTGTTCGAATTGTTTTCTTTTAAATAGTGAATGAGCTTAAATTTGCTTCAGTTTTATATGTTACAATGTTTTAATGTTGATTTTTAAAATATATTATTGTTTCTTCATAATAGCTATTGATCCATTTTATCATACATGGTCGAACTGTAGAAAGCTTGATTGAAAGTGACAAATTATTGACTGTGTAGGAACACATAATGATCAGTGTATTAAATGTACTTAATGGAATTGTTAAACTGATTACCAATTTTGAAACACGGGCATATAAACATGAACTCACAAACTGATAAAAAAAACTTGTCACAAATAAACAGTCCCTAAAACATAATATCAAACAAAACCTGACTTCATCAGGCATGTGTGTCCCTTTTTTTTTGTGGGGGGTGCAGGGGGGGGGTCAGGTAAAAAATTTCCAGAATTTAATGGTTTAAAAGAATATTCCACCTTAATTTTTGCCTTGATAAGAAACTTGCTCCAGTTTTTTTATTTTGAGGTGGAGGTGGGGTTAGGACAAATGCACCCCCAATCATGTCCCTCCCCCATTTCATACGCTTATTAGCATGTACAAAGTAGAATGCGCACATGCATTTTTCAACAGTTGTTAACATGTTTAGTCATCCCGTGTTGAGAAACTATGCCTGGTTTTTAGGTTTATTGCTTATCAGTACAATTTTATGTACTTGGTAACTCTTCATTAGTTGAGATGAGTGTATATATTAAACAGTGCATTTGTGATGTAAGATTTAAGTTATTTATTGTGACCGTGGATTTAGTAGGTGTCATCTTTGAAATTCATCCTTATCAGGCCATATAATACATGTAGAGAAATTTATGTTGAAGAGTCACCAGGTTGTAGTGTCAAATGTATTGACAATGTTAACATTTATTCTAAAATTTCCTGTACAGTTCAAAGACATAATATGCAGCAATTTTCACAATTTCTTTATATACACTTTCTTTTAAACAAAAATTCAATTCATTCTTTTATTTGTAATAATTATGTATATTGATTTCTAAAAGGTATTTAAAAAAATTCTTTTTCTATTTTTCTATTAAATAATTTTGTGAGTTTTAAAATTGAACTGACGCTGATGACTTAGCATATTATTTATTTATTTCTGTTTTGTTTTGTATTTATGCTTTTTTGCTGTTCATTAATTGTTGCCTGAATATTAAGTTACATTTCTTTGAAATTACCTTTTTAATATTTGCTGGCAAAGGGCATTCAAAGACCCTTTTCTAATTGTTGCATTTTTACATGGCATGTAGTATGGAATATGTTTTTGACTGTCTGTGCTGATGTAAAAAGACTTGTTACTAATTGAAAAGATTAAGCCTAACATACTCAATGTATGTGACAGCAGCTAGTTTCTTATGTAAACCATGAGTTGGAAATAATATATGTGTGACTCATAATATATACTAATTAAATAATGTGCTGGGGTGTTATAAAACAAAAATAGATTTCCGTTCATATTTTCTGTTTTCTTTTGATCTAAAGGCACTGTCCCTTGTTACTAGGTTAATAGGGGATTTTATGATGGGTTCTTTCCAGAATTACCTATTTGTACGAGACAATGTCCATGACCGGCTACTTATTTTCAAGCCTGAATAACCTTAATTAAACCTATGTACTTTGAAACATACGGTTCAAGGCAATATAATGCAAAGTATTTCACAAAGATCAACTGCAATGGAGACAAGACAAGTAAAGATAATAGTGAATAACAAAATGAATTGTGGAGCAGCAGTATTTCTGACTGTATTTTAAGCAGAGTTTTCATATTTTAATAGTTTTAATAATGAAAAGAAAATTTGATTGCAGGTCGTAAGAAGAAAGACAGCGATGAAGAAACAGAAGAAGGCATGTTCCCAGCCAAACCATCGCCACAGAGACGACCTCAGGACTGTAAGTTTATAGGGGTTATTTTAGCAATAAATTAGGTTATCTCAGATATCTTAGAGGCTAGGAGATCTATGAATTGGGATCAATTCAAACCTGTATACATTTTTTTTTATAATGTGGCATCTATGAAATATCTTGAATGCAGTTGATGTTGTCCAGTGGTGTCCCATGTGTTCATTGGCAAGGTTTACATTCAATGCTGGCAGTGATAGTATTTTGATATTTTGCTGCTACTAATACTTTTTATTACATACATAGATTCATATTTGAATTCGGATATCCTCTACTTGTTTTGATCAGTATGTTTGTGTTATACTTGTGGTGTTATTGTTAATCTGTTGATCCATTACAGCGAGGAACATAATTATATTGCTTTACTGATCAGTTTACTAGGTTTGTGATCTTGTTTTGTCACCGGCACTTCTAAGCTAGTGCTGGATCTAGCTCAGTTGGTAAAGCATTTGCCTGAGGCACTTTTGTCATAGCATTGAACCTCTTTGGTGAACTCATTCTCTGATTAGATTGTTTTTTGTTCCATCCAGTGCCCCACACCTGGTATATCAAACGCCTTGTGCTGCCCTGTCTGTGAAAAAGTGTATATAAAATATACTTTCTGCTAATGAAAAATGTAGCAGGTTTCCTCTGATGACTACATGTTTTAATTGGCAAGTGTTTGACATGCAGTAGATGATGATTAATAAATCAATGTACTGTAGTGGTGTAATTAAACAAAAATAAAACTGTTCTCGTATTGAAGCAAGGAACACGTTATTGTACCTTGTTAATTAGTTTATATATATGTGATCTTGTTTTTCTGCTGGCACTCCTACTAATGTATTTAATTACCTTTAGTTGTGAGTTACTTTCTGTGTTAAACATATTAATCTGTCTAATTTTATAAAGCTGTCTAACTAAATGAAGCTGACAGACAAACAGATACATGTATGTGTGTTGTAGTAGGCTAGTGTTTTCTAAATTGAGTATTTCTACTTGTAATCTGTGGAGTGGAATAAGAATTAATATTTATAGAGATTTTCTTTCATGAGAATTATTTAGTTTTTCTCACCAAGGCTTCAACCTGTTTCAGGTTTGTGGATGTTATTTTTCATGTTTCATAGATCTGTTTACTCTTACGGTATTAGCATAAAATGTACGATATTCAGGTATTTTTTTCGATTGTGTGCTAGCCTGGTCAAAAATGTGTTTGTTTTGTTGGGGGAGGGGGGGGTATCTTTTTTTGGTGCGATAGTTTTCTGTCTTAACACCGCTCAAATGAGGGTATTTCCAGCGGGAAGACAAAAATGGCTAAGAAGCAGAAATTTTATCCATTTTGTTGTTGATTTTACAATTTTTTTACTTTGATTTTAATATTTTTCATCTTATGAGGTAAACAGGTCTGGTTTCATGCAGGTTTTTAATGAACAAATTTATTGTGAGGTTACAATGGCAGTATGGTTTTTCCTGACATAACCCATACATAAATTTTTCATTTGCTGTTGTGTCTTTGTCTGTAAAACTTATTGTAAGGCAACCCAAGACAATAATTGCCATACTCCTCAAACAGCAAATTTCAGTACCTGCAGTTTTATAATTAGATGGTTTATACTTTAAAATTATTTTAAATATTTATTTTTCAAGTGGGCATATCAGTACTTCCACCATATCCCGCCTGTGAGCCCCCACCAGACTCACCCATGTCACCTCCTGTACACAAGAAGGAGCATCATGTTGTTCCAGGAGGTGAACCACTCAAGCACCGCAATGGTAAAAAGAAGAAGAGGAATCGGAACAGGCAGAAAGCGAGCGAGCCCGCAGCAGTTCGCAGTAATTGGAACGTGGCTGGAATGTCACAGTGGCAGTACCCTGCTGAGCTGTGCATCACTGACCTATCAGATCTCATGTGTTTAGATGAATTTATTGCCAAGAAGGTGAGTTATCTCCCTTGAGCATCATTCCCCTTTAAAGTATTTTTAACTTTTTGTCAATATTGCTATAAAATAATATTGAAATTAGGTTTTTTCTTCTTCCTCCTTTAGATCTCGTGCTTAGATGATTTTATTGTCAAGAAGATGAATTATCTCCCCTGTATTTTAGATCCCTTTCAGAAAAATTTAACTGTTTAATAATGTTGTTATAACATAATCATGAAAAGGATGTGGGTTTTTTTACCAACATTTCAGATCTCTTGCTTATATGAATTTATTATTAAGAAGGTGAGTTATCTCCTCGCTCTATCACTATTGTCTCCCTTTCATAGAAATTTATATTCCTAATAAATGTTGTAACCTGACCTTGAAAAGTTATTGTAGTACTTAAATTAATGTTTGGCTTATTCTGTGTTTCTGCTATTCCAGCAAGAAGAATTGTATGGAAAGGATGAAGGAAAACGATCTACAGTGTTTGAGACAATATTCCGCAGTTCAATTGAATCATTCCGCAAGGAACTCAAGTCTTCCACTGCTGTCCAGATGCAGGTGAGAGTTGTTTTATAGCTGAAACTGTATCAGCATTTCTTTTTATTACAATGAATCAAGAATGTGTATATCATGTGGTTGAAAATTTGACTATAAACCAATATTATCATATACTGTTTTGTCATATTCTGTACATTTAAATTTGGTTAAAAAGACTGGATATTGATGTCCACACATTTTTTTTGTTTTAAATGTGTGGTCTAGTCTTGTATATTGATATGGCTCAGTATTTATTTTGATTTAGCACAAATTCTGTATTTGATCTACAGTCAAGTAGATACATGTCTTTTGACTACTTAGGTCTAAAGTTAGATCCAGTACTTTCAGAATAAAAGCTAAGTACACCACTCTGTGTTGGTGGCCATTTATTTTTTTCAGTTTTGAAGGTCGAGAAACAAAATTTCATCTTGGTGCTTCAGAAAGAAGAATATTATTTACCATATAATTTATAAAGGTTTATTATTTACGAAATTTATTTGTCTTTTCAGTCAGAATCAGTTTATTTACCATATAATTTATAAGTGTTAAATAACTGTTAAATATTGACTAAATGTATTATTGTTTTCAGAAAGAATCGGTTTGTGTTCGATATCGTGATCTGCTTGCAAACTTTGAGCAGATCATGTCGGCAGAGGTCAAAGGTGAAAGGACAAATGCTGTACTTCCTATAACATTAGGAATCAATGCATTTAGAGGATTTCTTGATGAATTTATGAAAATTCAGGAAGTAAGGAAGAAAGAGGAGAAAAAGAAGGAAGTGAAGAAAGTAGAAAATAAGCCTTTGAAACGAGATAAGCACAAAAAGGATGCAATTATAGTGAGTAATATGATCATCTCTTCTCGGATGAATATAGTCTTTCTGGTGTGTCTGCCTATGGAGCGGTCGGTCATCAGATTGATCCTTCTCAGTAGACCCATTAGCTGTTTGGACTATTTTCCATTCCAACCGGTGGTCCACAACTGGTTCATCAAAGGTAGTGTTATGTGCTGTCCTGTTTAGGAAAATGCTTATAAAAGACCCCTTGTTGCTTATCAGAAAGAGTGGCCACTGGTTTCCTCTAAATAAATATGTCAGAATGACCATATGATTGACGTTTAATAGTCAATGATAAGATAAAAATCAGTGTGTTCTAGAGGCATCGTTAAATAAACTTTACTTTTCTTTTATAGTCTTTCTGGTGAGGGTGAGATATAGAATGGAGAAAGAATAAAAAGGGCACATTATTTAAAATGGGTGCTAGTGATACACCACTCTCAATTTCACTTACAACGAAGGCAAATATTGCCATGCCCTTTTTCCTGCTTGCTCCATAGGAAACTCACGGTTGCCATTGTAGCCCTGATATGTCCTCAAGATTGCCTTGATTCCTATGAATCCTGAACAATAATCCCCATGCCCCCCAAAACACTGAAGTTCGACCCCTGTTACTATGTGTATGTAGTGTGTCATTTTATTGCATGTAATGATGATCACTTATTTTTGTAATTTCAGGAACATTTAGGTCACAAGTTTTTCCAGGTTCAGTTCAACATTCCAACATTTTGTGAATACTGCTCATCCCTTATCTGGATCATGGAGAAAGGTCAAGTGTGTCAAGGTCAGAACATTTTTATTGGTTGTTGTCATTAGTTATGCTAACAGAGGTTCCTCTTCATTAGGATACAATATTTCTGTCTTAGAGTTTCCATTTTTACCAGTTATGTTCAAAGTTTACAATTAAATGTTATAGTTGATTTTTAAAGTCAATTATAAAAATTTCATTAAATTTTGGTATGTCCCATCACAGATGAGAAACATGGATTGATTTTTATTAATACTGTACTTTATTAACAGTTATATTAATTACTTACAATAATTTTATTTTTAATGTACTAAGTAAGTGGTAAAACAAGAAAGTTGAATCAGTCTTAAAAGGGTTAATAAATTTATAAATTTAATACTGAATCTTATTTTGTATGTTTTACTTCACTGAAGGTTGCTTGTAATAATATTACATTAAGTTGAACACAGTAATATCATTAAGTTGTATACAATAATAACATGTTGAACACAGTAATATCATTAAGTTGTATACAATAATAACATGTTGAACACAGTAATAACATTAAGTTGAACACAGTAATTACATTAAGTTGAACACAGTAATAACATTAAGTTCAATACAGTATTAACATTAAGTTGAACACAGTAATTACATTAAGTTGAACACAGTAATAACATTAAGTTCAATACAGTATTAACATTAAGTTGAACACAGTAATTACATTAAGTTGAACACAGTAATAACATTAAGTTCAATACAGTATTAACATTA
>JAULBS010156307.1:0-11844 GCA_032355785.1 Symmetromphalus regularis | reverse complement strand
TATTTGTTCTATTTGATTTAAATTACAGGCATCTTAACCAGTTGCATTATATATCATTCTTGTTGGAGATGAGAATAACTATATATTTGTTCTATTTGATTTAAATTACAGGCATCTTAACCAGTTGCATTATATATCATTCTTGTTGGAGATGAGAATAGCTATATATTTGTTCTATTTGATTTAAATTACAGGCTTGCATTGGTCTGGGCTTATCCTACCCTTATAGTATTGTGAAAAAAACATAAACTTGAAAACAATATTATGTGCATAGGTATACCCCAGACCAGTGTTATTAGTTAAGGATACCAAATACCATAAAGGTAGGTAGATTTCATACCAATGTTATTGTTTTTCAAATTAAGAGTACCATCTATTAGAAAGGTAGATAGACCGCATACAAGCGTTAATGTTTTTCAAGGTATGTGGTTTAAATCTCATCTTAACAATGGTATTGCTGGGTTCACCAAAATAGACTGTGAATTTTATCTTTAATTCCAAAGTAAAATATATTTTAACTTTATACGACTTATTACAAGTTTTCAACTTATCTTGTTTCTGTTGTAACAAGAGTATTACTGATAGTACGACTGCACGCATTTGAGAATATACACTTTTTATTAATTACAGTTGCACCTGGACAGGAGAGAGCATTGGGTCGAACATCAACATCACCTAGTTACTCTGCTTCAACACCTGGCTACTCCGCTCCAGCACCTGTTTACACCGCTCAGACACCTATCTATTCTGCTCATGCACCTGTTTATACAGCTCAAGCACCTATTTCCTCTTCTACTGCACCTGGTTCTTCTGCTCCTTCACCTATTTCCTCTGCTCCTGCACCTGGTTATTATGATCGTGCACCTATTTCCTCTGCTCCTCCACCTGGTTACTATGATCCTGCACCTGTTTCCTCTGCTCCTGCACCTGGTTACTATGGTCCTGCACCTGTTTCCTCTGATCCTGCACCTGGTTACTATGGCCCTGCATCTGTTTCCTCTGCTCCTGCACCTGGTTACTATGGTCCTGCACCTGTTTCCTCTGCTCCTGCTCCTGGTAATGCTCCTGCATCTGCTTACTCTTCTCCGCCACAATATCCTGTACAAAGTCAACAACCACGATAATGATTTGTAAAAATACGGGATAAAACTGATGTACTGCATTCCGTTGATCTTCATCACTACAACTTTGTTACATCATTACAAAAAAATTAAAGAATAATAAAAATAATTTAAAAAATAATAATATTTAAAAAAAACTATAATAAAATGAATATTTATTTATTTTTACTAGCAGTATCTTTATTTTATATCCTATGTTTAAAATGGATATTCCAGTGAAAATGTGTGTTTTCTGTGGCTTTAAATTACAAAGGAATATTTGTAATAATGCTAATGAATCTGTATCGACAAATACATGCAGACGGAAATGTTACTCACAGATCTGGCACTATTCGATGGTTTATAGTCAATCAATCACTTTATTATGCCGAAGCTGAAATCAGCCATTGGCTCAAACATAAAATACATTGTGTGGTTTTACTATGGGTAATACAATAGTGTTACAAATATATATCTAAATAAAATATATAAGAGTTAATGATAAATAAATAAATAATAATGATAATGTTGATAATGTAATAAGAGTATTGGAGGAGGAAACAAGAACTATGAGAATAATGTTTTACGTTTTTGCATTGCAACATAAAAATATTTTGAAAGATCTAGTACAATTTTCTTTGATTTTAGTGTTATTAAATTTAAAAACGTGTAAATTTGTTATAGGAAGACCAAGCACAGTAATATTTCTTCAAAAATCTAATAACATGGACAAACAAGTAAAGAGTGATATTCATCTTCAATCTTTTTTAAATTACAAAAAGTGCATAATCGCTGTTCTCTCGGAACACTGTTATGTCTTGCTTTTTCAATATTGATATTTAACACACCACACAATGCAATACTGTACTTTGCATAAAATCCAAAATAACGGCCATGCAGGCATCTCAATGATTTTCTGCTTGTTTATGTGTCAGACAAGATGTGTGTGTGTGTGTGTGTGTGTGTGTGTGTGTGTGTGTGTGTGTGTACAATCATTCTGTATTTATAAACACAAAAGTAACGAGTAATACACGTTTTCTTATAAATATCCAATTTTCCTTTATTAACATAATTTATGCAAATTAGCTAGACAACCAAATATGAGTAATGACTCAAGGTTTTGATTGATACCAATATTGTAAGTGTATCTTAGGAATTGGTAAAGATATGACAGGTTAAGTGTTTTATGGGTCGATCCTTTATAAAAATATTTTTAGTGGGTACCTAGGAAACCAACGCTGTAAATATGTATCAAAATGAGTTATATCATGTTCATGCTTCAAACACATTTGGTTGTGTGCTGTTATATCACATAGATGATGCACAGTATAAAAGATCAGAGTAAATGTGCAAAAAGGTATGTTTTAAATATGCAAATGAGATGGATTAATAAATGTGACAAAAATGTCAAGGCCAATCATTGCACTTTTGTTTGATAACAATATTGTAAGTATATCTTTAAAATTAATAAAATTATAATAAGTTATGTCATTCAGAGTGAATTCCTTTTATTAAGCTTATTTTTATGACGGGTACCATGGAAACAAGGTTATAAATATGTTTGAAAATGGGTTATTTTTTTCACACAACCATCCGTTTCATATGTAGGACATTTCTAAGCTTCAAAAAAATATGGTTGTGTTTTGTTCTACTTCGGGAAGGGGTCTGACCCAAAAAATGGCTCTTTGCCACAGCACTATTAACTAGTCTAAGGCTATGTCTCCATGTTCCGCATATGGCCACAGACTAGAGTGACCTCCCCATGATTTCCCATAATACTGAAATATTTGCGAGAGAAAATGTAGTCCCACTGTTGTATTTTTCTTCCTTGGTAAATTGGATGCAGTTTGTGTAATATGTGCAGTTTGTCATCATTGGATGTTGCATTCTGACCATGACAGCCCAACAAAGTGAGGTGACATTTGTGTAAAATACAATGAAATGGGTGTGATTTGGCTTTTTACCCCACGTGTTTTTGTTTACATCAAGATTGTAAACAAACGAGCTGGACAAGAGATGTTGTCCTTTTGAGAGTACATTCCCCACTGACAAATAAAGTTTCATGTGTAATTTCAATGAGTTTAATGCACGTACACAACATTAATTTTGGTCTGAGGCCGTATGCATATACACGACCGTGTGCGTATATAACAATTCGCTTAGCGTAAGGGTAAGTATTATTAACATGCCCACATCCATATGGTTCGAGTATGCCCCCCCCCCCGGATTCCGCGCCTTAAGAGGAAGGCATCTAATCCGGGGCGGAAAAGTGACAAAAAAAATTAGAAAAACCTAAGTAATTGAAGCGAGCTATTGTATTATAAATACACTTCTGTTTGTTAGTTATTTAAATTTCGTTGTCTGGACGAGGCTTATTAATTTTAGACTAAGAATTTTGATGCTCGGTCGAAAAGTTGAAATTGATTTGGAGCAAATTTCCATCACCAATTTCGCCTAAACAAAAGAGTGAGTCAGACTATTTAGGAGAAACTAGAACAAAGGAATTTTGAAATTTTGACCGTCCGCGGACCTAAATGTAAACCGAAAAAAACGCGTGTGTTTAAAGTCTGACTCTGAAAAAGGTGATATTCACAAAGGAGGCAAGGTCCGGTCTGGGGGAGGTGTTGCGGTGGCTATGGCTTTCACTGTCTTGCTGCTCTTTGTGCATTCGTCCAGCTGGGCAGGTATGTTCGGGTCCAGTTGGGCAGTTTACCGGATCTAACTTCTTCCAAGTATCTCCCGAACACTATGGCGATGATTCTCGAGATAATACACGGTTCCATAGTGTCCAGGAGAACTCCCTGTCGGAAAACGCCGTCCTCACAGATGGTAATCACAAGTCCGGTCTCTCCTCTCTGTGGATTGACCGACCATGGAGTCCCGTCGTCACACTTGTATCTCATCGTGGCTGATAGTGGGGACAGTAGTGTTGTTGGGTCCTTGTCGGTCTGACCAAACAGGTTCTGTAACGCTGCGGTAACTTCCGACACACTAAAGTCCACGGTGAGAGGTAGCGGTTCAACGACGGGGACGGGTGGCGCTTCCTCTGCCATCTGCTCCACTGATTTCACTGTTTGGGGAAGAGGTGACGTCACGGTCTTGTCCCTCTTAGGCGCGCCTTAGCTCTTGGGTGACGCCTTCCTCTTCCCCGCAACAACTCCTCTCTTTACAACTGGCGGGCCCACCTCAGTAGGAGGGGCCGGTGCTGCTACAACAGCCATTGCTGTAAGGTCGACGGGTCTCGAAGTCGATGAAGAAGGAACCAGTGGGATGCTTCCAGTCCGGATTCCGCCACGCTCTTAAGGAGCGCGGGTTCGTCCCCCCCCTGGGCACCACCACTGGCGGCAGGATCCTTCTTCCTCCTCCGCGGTCCCCGTCGCCTTCCTTTCTTCGCTTCTGTAAATATCAGCGTGATTGTGGAGATTCCGGATTGCTAAACAATCCGGAACTCACACTGTAGCGCATTTAACATCTGTAGAGCTACTCCCACGGGGGGGAGGAGGGGGGGGGGGTAGATCCAGAGAGAAATTATGTTTGGCTGAGAGTGCAGACAACATCTTCAAGCAAGAAGTGTGTGTGGATGGATGAAATTCGCTTATAATCAGTTTCCGGGCTATACCTGGGTCCGGTTTATTTTTGTACGGCTTTTTTTACAACGAATTTGCGCACACGTGAACCATGACATTATGTCACAAAAATACAAATCTTCACTTTCAGAACACAAAATTAGAAGAAAAAAACGTGAAATTTACTAAAAATTCACTTTTTAAAAGGTTGAGTGATACACAACACTCATTTGGCATTGTAGATTCACTAAATAACGTGCAACATTAATACATACCAAAATAAGCGTGTAGTCTGCGTTAATTTAAAAGTCACGTGACGTATGTTTTACGCTACGACAAATAGATTGTAATTCTGTCTAAAAATGTACCTGTCGCGGATACCAATTCTTAAAATATATAAACAGATAACATTTGAAAGATTTGTTGGTCGATTTTAATAGTAAAATAAACAAGGTAAAATATTATTCTATTACATTTTTCGTGAGATTACAATTGCGCGTGCCCAGAAGCTTTTCCTCCTTAATAGTCCGGAAACTGATTATACGAGGATATGTATTTAAATTATGGCGTGCTATTAAAGTTGCAGAAAAAAGTCTTGAACAGCTATTGGAAAGGATGAGAGATAATATTTGTATATACGATCTTCATTCAGAATGGCTATAACCTTTTTCTTACTCATATTTCGGTGGTCACTTCCTCAACTTACACGGTGTGACGTCACGCAACAATTTTTAACGCATTCTTCTACGTACACATGGAAACACTCATTACGCATACAAATACGCACACTTTCGCTCTTACGCATACGTAAACGTGGAGACATATCTTAAAAGGGCTGATTTCAGGACAAAATTGCCAAAACTTTATTATCTATTGGACTATCATAAAGATAAAAGATAATAAAAACTTGAATGCAGTTGAAATCATATGACGTCAGTTTTGGTGACGTAGTTTGAGGAGCTTGGACAGTGTTTCCTTTTCAGTAACGGTGAACGAAGTAATATTTCTTCTTATAATTTTAATACACAAATGTAGTGTTTGTGATTCACCTATAACTTAGATTTCATTATCATACAATTATTGCAAGTCAGTAAACCAAAGCATCCCAACCTTGGCATTATGAGTTGATTAGGGGGTTGGGTGAGGAGCAAGGGTAATAAAATATTTAAAAGAAACAAAAGGGAGCTAAATATCGCTTATAAAACATTCCTTGCATCTTATTGACACGAGTAGCCACTCGTTTTGGGAGGCAACGGTTTTCATCTCTTATACTTAGGCTGCCTTTATCTTTGGCCCGAATAGACGGGACCAGAAGTGCCCAGGACAGCGTGCTTAAGCCTTAATAGGATGTAAGTACAAAAAATAAGTTTGACGTAACATAACGTACGTTTGTTATTATCTCAGCGGAAATTGTCAGTTGTTTAGTAGTATAGAAGTTGGATTGACTTTTTGTTAAATAGTATCAGTTTTAAATTTAGTTTGTATACACCTCGTCACGTCAGATGGTACGAGTTGTATGTGTTTTTAGCACTTTTCAATTGTAACTATATAATATAAGGAAATCTATGAAGTATATATATATCATGTACACGATGGAATAGGTTTAAAACACAATTTATAATTTTGCTACTTATTTTTCAATTTAATACATTGGTGTTTGCATGTGTCATATCTCGTGACGCGGAGTAGCCTATAGTAAATTGTGTGTTTAACCAGTATTAACATTACCTGTTGTCATAATTACTAAGTTTTAGTGTCAATTATAAGAAATCAAGATTTGTTTCAGGGCATATATTAATGGACACATTATTGACTGATATGAACAGAATGCTTAGACTCGTGGTCAACGTTTTTACGCTAATTTCTCTCATTTCAGGTAAGTATATTTTAATGCACTGATCGTACAACGTCCTCCCTGTTATTAAAATGTGTTTCATGTTACTGTAAAAATATAACCATATTGTCATTTAACAAGTTTAGATTCAAAGCAGTTGTTTTACATTTACACTGTTATAAGTTTAAGCTTAGCTGTGGCGGAAATCCATTTGGTAGGCGGAAGGGGGGTGCAATAATATGATGCATATTCTTTAACATTAAAAACAAAATAACATAATAATTAAAAACTAAATTAATTAAATCGCTAAATTAAGGGAGGCGGGCCACTGGGCTTCCTATATCTGCCACGGCTAACCTTATGTAATTACACATTCTATTACATTATAACCTATGTTGAGTGTTACACTATGAAATATTTGGTTACATTTAACAACTACTACATTATAAACTTTGTTAAATGCTGCACTGATATGATGTTTGGTTAACTTACAGCTGATGAAAGTTGCTGGACAATCAAATCCCAACCTGGCCAAAAACCGCGGTTCCATAAAGTTGTCTGCCACTTTAACTGCTGTGGTTCAGGTGCATCACAATATTGCTGCTGGGAGCCAGGGTATGTAAAATGTATTTATATTCAGTTAACAGACATGGTATTCTTGACTTGCTGGAGTTGGACTTAGCCTAGTCGATAACGTGGTGGTGTAAGTGTGAATGGTCGTAGGATCGATTGCTTTAGTCGACTAGTTGTCTAAAGTCTCACTGTAATGGATGCTATAGCATAGTGGGCTGGGGAATTGGTCATATCAACCTGTTATCAATTTATTTTATATCATCCATATCCCTGTCGCCGAATTCCATTGAAACAAATTGTCTCTAAAAAAAAGAATTCTATGGTCACGTTGCGGAAAACAGCTTACGGGCGCAGCCATGTTAGATTTCCATGTGACTGCTCTCGACCAATAAGAGCCCAGAGATCCCCTGTGTTTCGCAATTGTCCGTAGAACGTCGGAAATGGCCGAAATGATCTGCGGGAAACAGGAGTAAAGCGTGATCGTTCACAGAATACAGAGTGCCGACCGCTCACTTGCTTTTCACAGGAGCTTTTTAAAAACTATTTTTTTTTTTCAGGAAACATTTCTGCCTGAGATCGGGCTCTTTTTGGTTGCTTAGAAGAGAAACGGCCTAAAACAAATTGATCTCATCCTCCCCCCCCACCCCCATCCAAATTATCTCATCGGATTTAAGCGATTCCCACAAGATCGATTCTGGGGAGATAAAATCCGCGGACAATTCTCACCCAAATTTAACATGATTAGGGGACGTTAAGGATAAGTTTTGTGGGTTTTTTTTTCATAATTTTGACTGGTCAGACTAAATGGACATTAAAAATCGAAGACAATTAATTAATTAATAGAAGCCCTATCTAAACTCCTCAATTTACTCTTTTCAGAGTGTTGCACGAGTTACCATTTGTTTAAATTGGATGTTAAGGAATAGACTTGAACTTAGTGCCTTGCAACATTAGCTTGGTGTCCCATTGTTTACATCAGCGAGGTGTAGCATTTTCTAAATTGACCTCATAGCTCCATCAAGTATCCTGAGTACTTAAAAACATGGTGTAATAACTCTATAATACATAACATGTGAACATCCTGTAATAACTGTTTGTTTTCAGCGTTGTAAATATATTGGCAGTGATTTGTGGCCTAATGGTGCTGGGTATCCTGGGGTATGTGGCTTATACGTGTCTCTATAAAAGAGGATGTTCCTACAGAGCCAACCCTCAATTACAAGGTAGAAGCTAGTAATAAAATATTCAATTTTATAGTTCCTGGTGCAGTACCATGTATCGACCTTATATGAATGTTTTTTGAAAATAAAATAAATAGCATCGTTGTTTCACTGGAGCTTAGAAGTGTGTTACCTTTTCAATGTTTTGAGGGCCTATTGGAAAATTAGTCAAGAGTATATTTGCAGTCCTCATTAACTAAATTATTATTATTTAAAAAAGTATTGTTGTTGTTATTATTATTAAGTGTGAATGTTTTACTTAGGCTTATTATATACAGGTAATAAGATGAATATAGCCCAGTTTTGAGATTAGACTGCACATACTATTACATTTGATTTAGTTCTACAGCAGCGTCAGATTTCACCAGCATTTGGTTATTCTGTTCCAGCACCTGATTACCCCACAACACCTGGTTACCCCACAGCACCTGGTTATTCTTCTTCAACATCTGGTTATCCTGCTACAAAATCTGGTTACCCTGCTACAACATCTTGTTATCCTTCTTCAACATCTGGTTTTCCTGCTCCAGCATTTTGTTATCCTGCTCCAGCATCTGGTTATCCTGCTAAAACATCTGGTTATCCTGCTACAACATCTGGTTATCCTGCTACAACATCTGGTTATCCTGCTACAACATCTGCACCTTTTCCTTCTACTGTAGCTGCATCTGTTTCAGCTCCTGCATCTGGTTACCCAGTACAAAAGTAGAAAATGTAATGCCAAAACTGGCTACCAACGAACATACTTCCCAATGGCAGTTTTTTTCAGCAGCCCCGACTACACAGTGTTCACATACATACACCAAAAATAATTATAATACAAACTTAAAATGTTTCATGTTTTACGTGTTTTTATTTAAAAACCTAATCTGCAATAACAGGGCCTCGTTTTTGTGACTTTAGATTAAAAAAAACAAACAAAAAACTGTTTGTTTGGTTAATGTGTTCTTTATGAATTACAGAACATATATTTGAAGGCAGTAGTGTGTGTGTGTGTGTGTGTGTGTTTGTGTGTGTGTGTTTGTTTGTGTACATATGCACACACATATACAGACACGCATGCACGCTGTCAAACACACACTCACATGGCTCATGTCATTTCCCGGTCACAGGTGTCAGATGACGTTATAGCGGTAATAGTCTAAATTTTACGATTAATGTTTTTATTATAATATTTATATAAATAAGGTTTTGGTTATAATTTATGTAGTTTAACCAGTTGGGTACAAAATCGTAAAGTTTCATTCAATATTTATGTTTTCTTTCCCGGCCGTTTCCCAGCGAAATCAACGTACTGACTAAGCCAAACTAGTTTATTCAGCCAAACTAGCTTATTCAGCCAAACTAGTTTATTCAGCCAAACTAGCTTATTCAGCCAAACTAGCTTATTCAGCCAAACTAGCTTATTCAGCCAAACTAGCTTATTCAGCCAAACTAGTTTATTCAGCCAAACTAGCTTATTCAGCCAAACTAGTTTATTCAGCCAAACTAGTTTATTCAGCCGTCCCAGCGCGCTGATTCAGCAATGGCTACTAGCGGCGCTAATTTATGGCTGATTTGGCCTCAGAATATAATTAATTTTGCTGTGTTCTCTTATATAGGCCCAATGGAGACAGTACGTGCATTAAACTCACTAGGCCATTGACATTACACATGAAACTTTATTTGCCAGTCTGTGACCATTTGGCTGATTGTGACGTTGTGTATATAAAGTATATAAAGTGCATTTTTGAAACTGACATGAGTTTGGCGTTATTCTTCAACTTGGTGGGTTGGAAATATACTAAAAATATATTAGGAATTTAATATTGGGATTAGTTAGCCATACTCATTTTTTAGATAAATAACAGGGGCGGTTCAAGCCTGTACTTGCGCTTAGTGTTTTACAAGAAAAATGTTCATTGCCCTAAAATTAGGTGTGTGTGTGTGCGCCGGGTGCGCCCCCATGGAACCGCGCCTAAATAAATAAAAGCATGAAAAGAAATGTGATTTCAATGCCCTCTCATGTATAAAGTGATTAAGTCCCATACACATATGTATTTATTATTCTTGTTTACTAATACTATCTTTTTTTGACCATCAAGTCTGCCGTTAATGTCTAAATTGCCGTGACGTCCATGGAGGTAAATGCATACGCATTTTTGTCAAAATGACAAAACACGTTTAGAGTAGCGGCCCTTTGCTTGCTCGATTCTACCCTTTAGACTATTACTTTTATTATACGAACTTCATACTGTACTTTTAATATCCTATTCTGCGCTATAGCCCCTCTGTAAGTCAATATTTAAAAACCTACCCGATATATATTTTAGGATTTGAATATATAGTGTTTTGTTATTTTTAGTGTACAATTTAAAAAAAACTAGAATGGGAACTATTTTTTTAAACGTATATACATGTACACTATATTACGCGTCACCGGAAGTAGAACAACAAAACACCCGCGTTTTTCAGTTGAAAAATGAGTGCCAAAAGGAGAAACAACTGCCTTTCAAACCTTTTGCAACATGTATATGATACACAAAAGTATTTCACTTCATAACCTTTTGGATTATATATAGTTGCTACGGTAACAAAAATCATAGCTGAAAAGTGCCAAAAAATTGCTAAAAATGTGTTTTTTTACCTCATAAAACATTTAATATTAAGTAAATCTTCTTGAAATTGCATATAAAAATTAGGTCTTTTGTTTAATAACCAAAACCGTTTTCCTTTTCGTTCTACACCCCCTAGAAGAAAAGTTATTGTTAAAAACAATGGTGCCAATCTGATATGCAGCGAAGTATAGTAGTGAAACGACTTAAATGGAAGGTTTATATTTAGCGTAATTTCAATGTAGTAAACAGAAATACTGAAGAATTGTAAATGTCGCTGTTCATTTTTATGCGCAAAAAAGTTTCTCTTTTTTCGTATAAAAATTATAGAGAACTTAAAAATACTGTTTTCATGTTAAAATACTGTAAAATAAAAAAATAATTTACTTTTTTAAAATGACTTTTAATACTCCGGTTTTACCCATTTTCTTCTGAAAAGAATGAGAGAAAAATACTCAGGAAAATCCCAGCCTCGGGGTCACAAAATCAGGTAAAAACCCTCACCTGATTTAGTGCCCATCGGGTGGGATTTCCCTATCCACCTCCATCCAATATAAAAGAGTTATAATCTTCAGTGTTAAGCTTCCGTATACGAGATTCGATTGGTCTTGTCTTGTTCGTCGTGCACCAGTTGGACTGTTACACGTTCACGCTGGCTATCTACAAGTGATGTATCAAAATCGGTGGTATCACGCTGGCTACCTACAAGTAATGTATCAAAAGTTGTGGTATCACGCTGGCTATCTACAAGTTGTGTATCAAAAGCTGTGGTATCACGCTGGCTATCTACAAGTAATGTATCAAAAGCTGTGGTATCACGCTGGCTATCTACAAGTAATGTATCAAAAGCTGTGGTATCACGCTGGCTATCTACAAGTAATGTATCAAAAGCTGTGGTATCACGCTGGCTATCTACAAGTAATGTATCAAAAGCTGTGGTATCACGCTGGCTATCTA
>JAULBS010156306.1:13009-26412 GCA_032355785.1 Symmetromphalus regularis | reverse complement strand
GCAGGGATCTGGAAAGCGGCTATGAGGTCCTCTTCCGTTTTGAGACAATCAACAATTTCTGAAGGCAGGGCAGAAGATGATAAACCAACTTTTGGATCATTGCCAATGAATGCACTGTACGGTGTATATTTTATTCCAGAATGGTAGGAATTATTATTTTTCTGCTGAACAAACTGAAGGCAGACAGACCAATCTTGGGTGTTGTCAGTGAGCCGTGCAGCCAGCATACCTTTTATGTCACCGATGGTCTGTTCCACCGAAACCTGGCTTTATGGATGTTAGCGCTTGCCACGGACCAAGTGAAGCTTGTGCCACATTTCCTACCGCTCTTGAGTTAATTAGGTTGTGTTAGAAATACCTTAAAATACTCTCAGCTCCCCATGAGTAGTGTGATTGTATATAATTGCAAATATATATGCAGCTAACTACTACTCAAAGTCTTGTTTAATTACTAGGCTTTGCTATGCATACTATTAAGGTTCAAAGCACACTGTCTGAAAACATAACTCAACTTTTGTACTGTCTGATTGAGGTTAGTGTTGGTAAAAGAGACGAAACCCAGATAATGTGGCAACAAACCGATAAGCAGCAAGATATCTTTAATATGCATTATCCCACACACAGGATAGACAACTGGTCGGCATTATCGCACACACAGGATAGACAACTGGTCGGCATTATCCCACACACAGGATAGACAACTGGTCGGCATTATCACACACACAGGATAGACAACTGGTCGGCATTATCACACATAAAGGATTAGACCACTGGTCTGCATTATCACACAGACAGGACAGACCACTGGTCGGCATTATCCCACACACAGGATAGACAACTGGTCGGCATTATCCACATATACGATAGACCACTGGTCGGCATTATCCCACATATACGATAGACCACTGGTCGGCATTATCCCACATATAGGAGAGACAACTGGTCGGCATTATCACACAGACAGGATAGACCACTGGTCGGCATTATCCACATATACGATAGACCACTGGTCGGCATTATCACACATATAAGATAGACCACTGGTCGGCATCAACCTACAGACAAGATAGACTACTAGTCGGTATTATCCTACAGACAGGATAGACCACTGATCGGCATTATTATACAGACAGGATAAACCACTGGTCGGCATTATCACACAGACAGGATAGACCACTGATCGGCATTATCTCTCATAAAGGATTAGACCATTGGTCGGCATCTACCTACAAACAGGATAGACCACTGATCGGCATTATCCCATCTCGGATTATCGCTAGGTCTATTTGTTTTGATGCCTGAGCTTTTAATGTTATCGTGGAAAATTCAGTTAAATCCACATTACTGGAACAGAAATTCCATTGAAAATATACGTGGACATATCAATGAAGAATCAGTTTTAAAATCATTGTATTTTTCTACTTCTTGCTTATGCCAACCGAAACTGGCCACTATATTATGAAAGCTGAAAAAGAATTAGGATTTTAAAAATAACCTGGAATCCATTATGTACAAGAGGCATGGATTTGTGTATAAAACAATCCAGTCATTTAATTTAATAATAAATAAACAATAAAACTAATTACGTTATGCAATCTGCTTTATTGCTAATCAGAGTAAAATGAATTGCCTGACATTTTCTTTTGTTTCATTCCCTCTTCGTTACCAAGCATCATTCATCCTGAAATAACAAAGGTATTTTAATTAAGTAGATAATCTCTTAACCAAAATGTGTAAAGAATCACGTTTGGCTGGTTTTGTAAAAGACTACGTGGAGCGGGATCTAGTCCAGTCAGTAGAGTGTTTGAATACGGTGCTTTGGTTCGAATCCTCTCGATGAACCGATTCTCGTTTTGGTTTATTTCCCGTCTCATCCAATGCACCATGACTGCTTATCAAAAGGTCTTGGTAAGTGCTTTCCTGTTTGTGAGAAAGTGCATATAAAATATTCCTTGCGACTGATGGGAAAATGTAGCGGGTTTCCTCTGAAAACTACGCTTCAGAACCACCAAATGATTGATATACAACAGCCTATGTGTAAGTGAAGAATACACGCACATTTGAGAGCATCAGCAATTAGAGCTATTACGCTATTACATAAAATGTGTCACCACGCGATGCACGTGCAGGTTACAGACCATTATCTACAAATTATTCACTTTATATTTAGTTCAGCTTCATTACTTAGAAGACATTGGATTTTTAAATTTGTTTATGATGTTTCTGAATTCTCCGTGCCGGTGCGGATGTTAATGACAAGTCACGGTCGACGCGCAGCTCTAGAGTGAAGGTCAAGGCAGAGATTTTAAGGTGCTGTTCATAGAAGTTGTTATGAAGCACGACTCTCGTAGGCACAATTTTCCACCTAAATCACAGCTTGTGCTCAAGAAAGGGAAAGAGGTTGGGGAAGGCAAAGTGTGGGACTCACTCGACACGCAAAGTGTGAGGCAGCACTAGACAGTCTAATCCACTGGTATGGAACTGGCTTAATATTATTTATATTATCGGTTAATTGCTTGTTTGACATGTTGAAGACTAGACTGTATAAATGTGAAATAAGATAAGAAATGAACTATAAATGTCTCTACTTACGTTTTAATTGGTGAGCATGGTGTTTAATGCTTTCTCAAATTCTTCAACACTCACTTCATTGTTACCTTAAAATCAAAATGCAGTATACAAGTATGAGATAAAAATAATATAGAGGTGAATACACGAATTTTAAAAGAGAGAGAGAAAAATAAGAAATTTTGTTTTGAAAAGGTGATGTCAAAAGCAACAAGATTTTATTATAATTGGAAAATGGTGAGAAAAGAGGGAACGAACCTATAGAGCTCTGAATACGTCTTTGAAACTATTTTCAAAAATATTCTGTATACGAATCCATGTATCTGTCTAAAGCAGTGGCGGGTCCATTGTCAAGGAGAAGAGGGTTCATTATATGTGTAAATTCTACCAGTGCATGTCCGGCAATGCACGCGGATACAATCCGGACGAATGCTGGCAATTGCATGCTAGTGCAACCTCTATATCATTATAGAAATGTTTTACGGAACATCTTGGCCAAACAAAAAGATATGCCCTGCTTATAACTAGAACAATCAGGATGAAAAACGTAATAGTTGACTTCGCGTATATACTTAACAACCCCCAGTACAAACATGAATATCGGCAATTGGGGGTAAATAGTTGAAGATTTTTTAAAATTCAATTGTACTTTTTTCTTTTTCATTTTTTTTAATAAAAGGAGGTCTATCACGGATTTCTCCACCTTTTTGTATTAATCGAAACACCTGAATATGATCAAAACACTACTTAACACTAATTATAGTTGATTTTTATTTGAATAAAAATATAATAAAACATTATCAATTACCATGACGTTATAGAATGATTCAGATCGCGCGAGATCACTTCTTAAAATTGACCTTCAGAAATATATCCAAATATAATATATATAAATATTTAAAATATTTAAATTTTTTACCATCTTCATCTGCGAATTCGAGAAGTTCGCCAGCATCTCGCGTGTTGAAAATGGATTCCATTTCCGCCTGGTCTATAATGCCATCCATGTTCTCATCCACCTCCCTCGCATCTGCAAAAACGACATATGTAATTAATGCCAAACTGGTGCCAGTATAACCATAATGACAATATTGGCTATGTAGTAATGTTTGTAATACAGTTGTACTGTATTAGGCAAATACAACTGTTGTAACCATGTCATTCATATGTACATAGTTACTTTGTGTTATTATAACCATACAATTAGAAAAACAATTATATTATTGTACAGTTACAAAACTTGTGATACTCTGTTGTACAGTTACAAACATAATATTCGTATTATAATAATACATAATAGTCTTGTTCAATTACAACAATGTTCGTAGCATAATCAAACTACGTTTTGCAAACAGTTAAATAGTATCATTCGTGATATAATTATATTATGATGTACAGTTACAACAAAATTGGAAATATATTTATACTGTTTTGTGGAAACAATTAAGTGTGCGTCTCAGCGTCATACATCCCAACCACGAAATCGCGCAAATAATAATTAATACACGTGTTTACACTAAAATAGCATCAATCACTTCTGATTCACGCAAAACATTGCACGCCGCATACGGGAAGCACACGAGAGCATCTTGGTTAGTTGTTAGCAGGAGAGACGAAACCCACTGCCGCCACACTAATGTTACTCTTACCGATAAGCAGCGAGGTATCTTTTATATGTACTATTCCACAGACAGAACAGAAAAACACCGCCTTTTATAACCAGTTGTGGACCACTGGTCAGTGTAAGAGGTATACACCTACTCACTGAGCACTATGGGATGAACCCGGTACCGAGATTAAAAATCAAGTGCCTCGACTGAGATTTGATCCCAGTACCTACCAGCCGATTGTCCGATAGCGTAACCACTGCACCATGTGGTCGGTGAAAACCTATTTATAAAGTGTTCAGTAAAAACACAAGAAAACAGTTTAATTACTTCGTTTGCCAGCTGCCATTGCTGCAGTGACCGCATACCGAATGGCGTAGCTGGGTCAGTGAAAGCATATTTATAAGGTAAGTAAAAACACAAGAAAACAGTTTGATTACTTCGTTTGCCAGCTGCCATTGCTGCAGTGACCGCATACCGAATGGCGTAGCTGGTGGCGGCTCTCTTGATGATCGGCCAAGACTTGCGCCAAAGACGTCGTCCTCGTATTCGTACCCAACGTCTTCTTCCCCAGCCCTCGGTGCCGATCACAGCGAGGACGACCAATAGGGTTAATACTAAAGCAAATCTCATCTGAAACGTAAATATTCACAATAATAAGGTTTCGAAATTAGCATTTTCGACCGTCCGCCTTTTTTATGTGGTCCAGATTGTTGCTGTGCAGTCAAGAAGGTCCAGATTTATTTATTTGTTTGTTTGTTGTTTGTTTATTTAATTAACGATCCCCCTATACATAGGCTATTGGGGGTCACACTATGGTACTCAGAAATACAACCACTCTTAAAATAATATCCTTCTACCATCAAGAGATGTTTTAAAGCGCACTACCATATATAAAGTGTTATAGTTTGCAATTTATACGTACGATAGTAATAAACAGCTGCAAATTAATCTATCCTTACATAGTTTGCTATTTGTATATACGATAGTAATAAACAGCTGCAATTTAATCTATCCTTACATAGTTTGCTATTTACATATACGATAGTAATAAACAGCTGCAAATTAATCTATCCTTACATAGTTTGCTATTTATACATACGATAGTAATAAACAGCTGCAAATTAATCTATCCTTACATAGTTTGCTATTTATACATAATAGTAATAACCAGCTGCAAATTAATCTATCCTTACATAGTTTGTTGTTTATTCATACGATAGTAATAACCAGCTTCAAATTAATCTATCCTTACATAGTTTGTTGTTTATTCATACGATAGTAATAACCAGCTGCAAATTAATCTATCCTTACATAGTTTGTTGTTTATTCATACGATAGTAATAACCAGCTGAAAATTAATCTATCCTTACAAACATAACTGTATAATATAAAAATATAACACTCCACATTCAGACTAAATGACGTGCAATCAGACAATAGATGTTCTTCGCCAAGATGAAGACGACTCCATGGCCATATGTTGTAATATTGCAATATAAATATTATTGGGAGGGCTGCCACAAATTGTTGTCTGACGCACTTTTTATTATTTCTCTATACAAATTATTATTTGCTTGGTATAGATTTTGTCTAATCAAGAACAGGAAATTTTATAATAATACGCATACACTAATTATAATATGAAGTAAAATGTTTCAAACTTACCTTGATGCCGTGACAAGAGGGTGTGTTGAACCACTAGGAGTTACTGTTATTTATGCTTGATTCTTCTAGGATATAACACTACTGACTGCTTACATTTTGATTCCTATAATTACTAATAACACCTACTAATGTGATTCCATTTAGATATGGTTCTCACGTGTAACACGTTTTTAACAAACATATCCAGTTACTAGCAGAGTGGCATGATATTTAGATACGGTTCTCACCTGCAACAGGTTTCTAACAAACCTAATCAGCTACTAGCAGAGTGGTGTGTTATTTTCATACTTCTCCAAAATCAACAAAGTGTACACTGTGTGCACGGAAACCCATGTGCACTGAAACCCACGGGCGACACTCGCTTGCTGGAAGTGGGGGTTGGGCAGAGCTGGGGGCTTCCTGGAAGTGGGGGTTGGGCAGAGCTGTGGGCTTCCTGGAAGTGGGGTTGGGCAGAGCTGGGTGCTTCCTGGAAGTGGTGGAGGGACGGAGCGTGGGGCTTCCTGGAAGTGGTGGAGGGACGGAGCGTGGGGCTTCCTGGAAGTGGGGTAGACACGGAGTGTTGGGCTTCCTGGAAGTGGGGGAGTGACGGATCCGGGGGCTTCCTGGAAGTGGAGGTGAGAAGCGGAATCGGGGGCTTCCTGGAAGTGGAGGTGAGAAGCGGAATCGGGGGCTTCCTGGAAGTGGGGAAAGGGACAGAGCCGGGGGATTCCTGGAAGTGGGGGAGAGACGGAATCGGGGGATTCCTGGAAGTGGGGAAGGGACAGAGCCGGGGGCTTCCTAGAAATGGGGAGAGACGGAATCGGCGGCTTCCTGGAAGTGGGGAAGGGACAGAGCCGGGTGCTTCCTGGAAGTGGGGAAGGGACAGAGCCGGGTGCTTCCTGGAAATGGGGGAGAGACGGAGCCGGGGGATACCTGGAAGTGGGGGAGGGACAGAGCCAGGGGCTTCCTGGAAGTGGGGGAGGGACAGAGCCAGGGGCTTCCTGGAAGTGGGGGAGGGACAGAGCCGGGGGATTCCTGGAAGTGGGGGACGGAGCCGGGGCGTTGAGTGGAGGCATGCCCCCTTAATTTCGTTTTGAAAATCCTAGACTAAAACCTTCAAACAGTCTACTTCGACATATTTGCTCTAAGATTGGTTAAGTGTTACATTGATATCATAAAGAAAAATACTGGAAAATATTATTATTTAGGCATTATATAAAAATGTTTCGAAGCAAAAAGTGTGTGTGGGTGAGGGGGGAGGGTAATTATATACGCTAATGCTGAAACAATAGTACCAAGATAGCTCGTCTTCCCTATCTTCCCCCTCCCATTTCCCCACCTCCCATAACAGACCCATAAATAATTACAGTACAGTTAAAAAAGTTATATGCAATATTTGAAGTATTTATAACTTAGGTTTTATAATGTTTGTTTTTATTAGTATTTAATTTAGGTCAATTTCGAAAATATATACAAACTGCATCGAATCAATTTTATATAGAAATGCTCATTCTTATTAGAAGGTAGAAACATGAGTGTCGGACGGTGAGCAAACGAATTAATTTTAGACTGTCAAATCTTCTACAATGATGATTTTCTACCGGACATTTGCAGGCCTACATAACAGTGCTCAAGGCATACTCATAATCTGTTTAATATTTCCTTTATTTAAGATAATTATTTAATCAGCGGCTGTTGAATGTCAAGCATGCCGTATCTATGACACGGCCTTTAAAATAATAATAATAATAATGATGATGATGATGATGATTATGATGATTATGATGATTATGATGATAATAATAATAATAAAAATAATGATGATGATGATGATGATAATAATAACAATAAATAAAGTAATAATAACAACAATAATGATGATGATGATGATAATGATGATGATTATAATGATAATAATAATAATGATAATAATAAAATTGGCTACTCTTTTAGATTAACTATTAGGAATAATTTATATCCATTTTTACTAGAGACGGCGAGGGATCTAGCTCAGTCAGTAAAGCGTTCACCTAAGGTGATTACCAAATGTTTGACATCCATTAGTAGATGAGTAATAAATTACGTCATGAACGCTGTCAGTCGCCGATTAATGAAATCAACAAATTTATTTGTCTTTAATGAGAAGAGAATACTAGTTCTGTGCAGATATTATTTATAAATTAAAATTAAAATGAAATTTAAAAGATATAAAAGATAAAAATAAAATAAAAAATTGATGATAATAATAATAATAATAATGAAAAAACAACAACAAATTTATTTGTCTTTAATGAGAAGAGAATACTAGTTCTGTGCAGATATTATTTATAAATTAAAATTATAATGAAATTTAAAAGATATAAAAGATAAAATGTTCATTATCCCTTCCCTTCTTCTATACACACGAAACGCGCTATTTTAATCGATGTTTACATATAGATGATCACTGATTAAGTCAAATAACTCGAAAATATATCCATGCCAGTCTAAGGTTGTCCATGTGTCTGACAAAAACGACATTGACTCCGACAGTTTCCGGAAATAAGCCAACCAACAACGACTGTTTCCGAACATACACCGAAGAAACCGGAAATAAGCCACACAACGTATTGCTCAATACCTTTCTGTGTAGTTCATATATCTATATTTGGTCTCCGTATACCGGGTGAGCCGTGGCGCAGTGGATACAATTGTCGAGTGAATGAAATTACTCGATTTCCATCTGAGCCAGAAGCAGATGGGATCTATCCTTGTCGGGGAGATTTCGATTGAACCGGCGAGGGTACCGCTGTGCTAACTCGATACTTACCCTTTTTTATTTTATTATTATTAATTATTAAAATAATTTTATTATTATTATTATTAGGGACAGATGGTTTGTTTCATATGCTGTCCTTTTTCAATCATGAGAACTCAAACGCAGCATACTAAATGCTTTCTGTGGTCATAATCTTTGGTGTGTAGTAAATATGTTTCAACCTTATTTGAGATTTCTTTAAAAGAAATAAAATTATAAATGCGAATTTTGTTTCCATATTTACAGGGATATTTCTCTGATGTCAGTTGCATTTTGATATATTGTATAAAATACTGTTCACATTTGATTTTGATTTCAGCAAAGTACACAATATAGGTGTTATAGACAGATGTGTGTTAATTCCAGGTAATTCTGTAGCACTGATAAGCCGAGCTGTTCAAGATAGTTTGTTGTTGTCTTCTCTCTACTTAAGCTGCATTTACAGGCCCATGGGAGCAGGGGGAGGGTTAGGGGGGCTCAGGTCCCCCACTTAGTTCGATTTTAATTTAGTTTATATACTCGCGGTTTCGCGCTGCACTTTTTATACAAACATAATAATTAGCAAAATAGACTCCCCCCCCCCCCCACCCCATACACACACACTTTGAAAATCTGTCCTACGCGCCTGATTTAGCAGTGGGTTATTTGAGTCTTGAATATGTAGGATAAATTTAACAGAATTAATAATTATATCATACGTGAGTGTCAATTCCCCCCCCCCCAGGACAATATTCCCTGGATAAAATCCCCCAATTATCAAATATAAGTTTAAATACATGAAATATACATAACTATTGTTTTAATTTATATAAATGTATGCATTTGATTAGTTTCAATAAATTCTTTGTCACCTCAAGTAAGTACTCAAAAAATCAGTTTAGAGTTAATGAAATGCTGTGACCATTAATTTTACTTGCAACATGACTCAAAGTATTAATACTCTGTTTTATCGTCAAAGATATAAATTATAGTGAATTGCAATTATTGAATCTGTGAAGTAATTAGCGGTCACAACTAGTACTTATAAAAATAATTGTGAGGTAATTAAATTATTTGATTATTTACTTTTAATATAACTCAAACTAATACATTATACATTGTAATTCAGACATTAATCTCCTAAAGAAACAAACTTTATTTTATATGATTATATAATTTATATAGATACCACAGATTCCACAATATTATTATTATGGTGAGATATTGTAACATATGCATTAATCTCCTAAAAAAACTAATATTTTATATGATATATAATATATATTATTATGGGGGATTTTGTCCAGGGGGATATTGTCTTGAGAGGGATATGGTCTAGAGGGATATTGTCCGGGGATTATTGTCCTGAAACCTAATTAACATATGAAACGGCTTGATGAATATATTGATAAGTGGACTATGTTTTAGAACCGATTTCAATAATTTAATGATTTTAAACCTTTGCTTTTTAATCGGTTTACTCGAGTGTTGAATTTACCGTGACTATCTGTGGTGATACCCATGTAGGTATAATAACTAGTATTATTAATTTGTGCGAACCCTATAGTAAAGTTAAGGTAATCTGTGTTTATTTTGCGCTTGTTAAAAAGCCCTACATTATAGTATGTCTGCGCTTCTTGGAACATGGTTTTTGACGAATAAAAAACAAAATATATAACTTACCTTATTAATGTTGATATTTTTAGAAATAAAAAAAGAATGTCCTATTTTTTGTCTAGGTTGGTTTGTCCATTGGTTCTATTATGTTTAAACGGCAGTCAAAAGTAATTTTTTTACATTTCGAGCCGGCGTTACTTAGACCGCCATGTTTTATTTGCTGCAGAATTCATATAAAAATAGGGGCGTTGGGTAATTATTTGTATAATGTATTTTTAAGGCACGCGATTATTAATTTATAAATATGTTTATCATAAATTAATATCAATGCAAAAAATTATTTATTAAGGTAAAAATTATAAAAGAGATACGAATATTACCGGAAATGGCCAAGATGTTCCAAATGTTAAAATGGATAATTACCTTTCTTTGTAATGCTGTCATCTGCCAAGTGTTACTAACGATGTGCAATTTTTCTGATTTTAACATACGAGTTATTGAGGAATATTTTTAATTATTATTTAACAAAGTAATGAAAAAAGTTGGAACATAGGACTTTTTTACTATTTCCAAAACTCTAGTCCTTTTTTGCCTAGGTTCAAACTAAAGTAATCAACAAAAATCTATGTTCCAAGTAGCGTAAACAGACTATAGTAGCCGTTGAATAATCAGTGTGCTTGGGAGTAATTAAATAAACGATTGTTTCCTTTATTTTCAGTTATATATGTATCAGTTGTTCCGGAGTCTAGCCTACATCCACTCACGTGGCGTATGTCACAGAGACATCAAACCTCAGAATTTACTTCTGGATCCAGAGACCGGGGTGCTCAAACTCTGCGACTTTGGAAGGTATGTTCCATATTTATACATGTTTACACATTGTTAATTATGTGATTATTATATTGTGTTTAAACTAAGTTTAAGGGCTGAATCTATTTTAGATTAATTAAATTGTCTTTGAAACTTGAGAAACGTTTGTTTAAAATAATACTCTTTCTGAATCACTCAGAAGAACAGAATTTAGCTCAGTCTCAGTAGAGTGTTCACCTGGGATGTTCTTGGTCATAAGATCAAATCCCCTCAGTGGACTAATTATCTGATTCGATTTATTCCCATACATTGCCCAACGACTGAGATATCAAAAGATATATGTCAGGGTTCTCAATGTCTCGGGAGCTCGAGTCAGACACCTTACTTTGAAATCACAAATTTGATGCACAGTGGCAAGGATCTCAGTCATAGTGATGAGCATAACTGTCTTGTTTTGACTCCTACTTTTAAAAAAAAAATTGAAAAGAAAGAAGAAAAAAAATATTATGTCTCAGATCAAAGTTGAAACAAATTTGCATGAAAAATGAACAGAACCTGATTAACACCAAGACCACTATGTCACAAACCACTTGTTCCAGGTGTTGCATTGACTCATTATGCCAAAGCCCTTGTTGACGTCACTAACATTGTCAAAGAATGCGCACTTGCCAAGAACAGTGACATAGAATTAACGTTAAAATTAAGCTCATGACTCAATTTTTACAAGTGACTCCCAAAGAACTGACCCATGGGTCACTGATGCCTAGATAAAATTTCCCATCGAGAGCCCTATAAGTCCTGTCTAGTCTGTCGGAGAGTGCATATAAAAGATTCTTGGAAAACTGTCAGAATTAGCAAATATTTTGACATCTTTAGCAAATGATTAAAATAAATTGGCATGCTCTGGTTGTGTTATTAAAGAAATAAATAAACTCTTTCATTCAGTTACAATGTAAATTAAAAAAAAACAGTTTCTCCGCATTAAAATATTAAAGAACTATGTACTATCTTCTTTCTTTTTCATATTTGAAGTGCTAAAATATTGGTACGAGGAGAACCAAATGTTTCCTACATCTGTTCACGATACTACCGGGCTCCAGAACTTATATTTGGAGCTACAGACTACACATGTCAAATAGGTGAGTTATCTAGCTAGTACCAAGACAGGGGTGCAACTTCAGTGTTTTGGGGGCCATGGCAATTATTGCCTTGGATTTCTAGGAATCAAGAGGGCAACAAAGCAATTTTGAGGACACATCAGGGGCACAATGGCTAATGTGAATTTCCTATGGGGCAAGCTGGAAAAAATATTTGCTTTCGTTACAAGTGAAATTGAGAGGGCATTGTGGCAAAGGGACAGAGCGGCATGGCAAATGCCTCAATGAATGCATTGGTGAAATCAAACTATTGTTTTTTGCAACGGATTACTCTCCTGATATTTCCCAATGGCAAGGATTGTTACTTGTGGTGATATATTGACATGGTCTTGTTTACAGATGTGTGGTCAGCCGGCTGTGTGCTAGCGGAACTACTACTTGGACAGCCTATATTTCCGGGGGACAGCGGCGTCGATCAGCTCGTGGAGATCATTAAAGTCCTCGGAACTCCGACACGTGAGCAGATCCGTCAGATGAACCCTAACTATTCCGAATTCAAGTTTCCCCAGATCAAGGCTCATCCATGGACAAAAGTAAGTTTCAAATCTGGATAGTACTAGCTTTGTTTTCAAGTTTAAGGATAATATGTAAAATAAGCCATGGAAAGAAGTTAATGATAAAATGTAAAGTAAGTTATCAAAACCAGTTGAAATATAATTTGTGAAGTAAGCTATTGAAGCTATTAGAAATATAATTTGTGAAGTAAGCTATGGAAAACAGTTGAATTATAATTTGTTAAGTAAGCTATGGAAAACAGTTGAATTATAATTTGTTAAGTAAGCTATGGGAAACGAATTATAATTTCTGAAGTAAGCTGTGGAAAGCTGTTAAAGATAATATGTAAAGTTGGCTAGGGAAACTAATTGAATGATAATTTCTGAAGTAAGCTGCATAAGCCATTATAATTTGTGAAGTAAGGTGTGGAAAACAGTTGAATTATAATTTGTGAAGTAAACTATGGAAAACAGTTGATTTATAATTTGTGAAGTAAGTTACCTGAAACCATTAAAATTATAATCTGGAAAGTAAGTTATGGAAATTGGTTGAATTATAATTTGTGGAGTAAGCTATGGAAACTGTTAGAATAATAATTTGTGACGTAAGCTTTGGAAACTAATTGAATTATAATTTGTGACGTAAGCTATGGAAACTAATTGAATTATAATTTGTGACGTAAGCTATGGAAACTAATTGAATTATAATTTGTGACGTAAGCTATGG
>JAULBS010156306.1:0-12909 GCA_032355785.1 Symmetromphalus regularis | reverse complement strand
AAACTAATTGAATTATAATTTGTGAAGTAAGCTACGGAAACTAATTGAATTATAATTTGTGAAGTAAGCTATGGAAACTAATTTAATTATAATTTGTGAAGTAAGCTATGGAAACTAATTTAATTATAATTTGTGAAGTAAGCTACGGAAAACAGGCGCGTGATAATTTGTGAGTCTGCTTCTTACTTTTTTCTGAAGGTTTTTCGGCCTCGAACACCAGCAGAGGCAATTCAAGTTGTGAGCAAACTACTCGAGTACACGCCGTCTGCTCGAATCTCACCTCTTCAAGCCTGTGCTCATTCCTTCTTCAATGAGCTCCGAGAGCCCAACACAAGGCTGCCAAATGGAAGGGAGTTACCTCCCTTGTTTAATTTCTGTTCGGATGGTAAGGTTTTAAAAAATGGTGTTTCAGGGAACATATGAAATTATAGCATCTGTATACATTTTAAAAAAATAATTAATATTATATCATCTTTGAATTTTATTTACTGATTTTTTACATTATTAACCTTTAGACTACTGAATTCTTTTAAAAGTTACTTTCCCCAAAATCTGGATTAACTTTGAGAAAAATCTGTTTGAAAGGCATCTCATTTTGATCGAATATTTTGTCTTTAAAACTTAACAAAACAATAAAATAATATAAAGGTATGAACAAATTAATATTATTTTTTGGGTTTTGAAAAGCATTTTATGTAAGTGCACGATTTGCGGTCTAGAAAAACGTAAAAACTAATTCGGTCTAGAAAAACGTAAAAACTAATTAACAAAAAACCCGTAAACTACGCTTGGTAATTCAAATTTATGGTCAGATCACACACATTCAGCACCATATTCTCACACTCGGTGTCATTCAAAATTTTTATTTAAAAATTCGCTTTTCACTGCCGATATTCTGAATCAAAATTCTCACCTTCGGTAAACCTCAAAATAATATTTATTACCAATTAGCTCTTCAAAATCTCTGCGTTGCGCCACGCCGCCATTGCTCATCACGTTACGAAAAACTTCATAAAAAAGATCAAAATTTACACATTTTTTTCGATAAAGGAGTTGAAACGCTTCAGAAATCTGCCATTTGCAATTGGGAACATCCTATGTTGATAGGTATTGCGTCATTTCCTCCCATAATACTAATTTTAAAGGGCCAGTTCGATTGTCGAGAAATGTTGCCTGCATTATTCAAGCGTTTGCATGACGTCTAGAAAAGTCCAGAAGGTTAAAATGTAGTCACTTTTTCTCTATAGGATTTGGCACCCAGAAACATACATTTGGTTTTTTTATCTAATTCATTTTTTATGTAAAAATTTGCTCTTGATTATCAATTAACAGGTTTAAAGTTTTTTTTTTAAAATACAGCTCTACATGTAGTCTTATTGTTTCTGTGGGGAGCCAGGACATAGCTCAAACAATAACATGTTCGCCTGTGAAGCGATCCGTTGTCTGATTGATCCTTCTCAGTAGACACAAATGCAGTTTAGGTTATTTTCCGTTCCAACCAGTGGTCCACAACTGGTTAATCAAAAGCTGTGGTATGTTCTGTCCTGTCTGTAGGACAGTGCATATAAAACACCACTTGCTGCTTATCATACAGTGGGTTTCCTCTAAATAAATATGTCAGATTGACATCCAATAGCCGATGATAAGATAAAAATCAATGTGCTGTAGATGTATTGTTAAATAAAACTAAATTTACTTTATTATTTCTATGGAATCCAGAAGAGCAATGTCTTAAGCATTTTTCTAATCTTGAAAAATATCTGTTGTTTACTGACCCCATATATTAAAATGTATGTACTTTTTAAACATTTAGTCATGGTTTCAACTAATAAAAGGGGACTCGTATTTTGGGGGGAACTAGTAACTACTCTAGATTCCTAGTCACTGTGGCGAGTGGAATTATTTTTCGGTTTCTAACCATGTTTGGGTGCATTTAACCAACAGTACTTTTTTGTATTTCTCTACTTCAGATTAACAACCTAAATTTGACATTTTCTTCTTTTCTTTATAGAGCTGGTGATTCAGCCATCTTTGAACTCTGTACTAATACCAACACACGCTCGGCCGCCAGGGTCCGAATCACAGGCTACAACTGTAGGCCAGGTTCCAGACAGTAGCCAGACACCGAATCCCGGCGGCGATGCATCGCAACCTCAAGGAGCGACAGCATCTGGGAATGCTGCTTGAAGCTGGCGATTCATAGGACCTGTTATATAATATATCTTGACTATTCACGCAATACAAGTTTAACTCAGTGGGAGGGAGGGGAAGGGTGGGGGTGGGGAAGAGGGACAGACTTGTTTAACTTATCACGTTTGTGGTCGCTTCGTTCAGCGATCACGTTTACAAGCTGAATGTATTAAGAAAGAAGTCTTAGAAAACAATTCAGTTTTATATTACTTTTAAAGGGAGAGAACTCTTAATAAAGAGAACGAGTGGAGGAACTGTGACCTATTGTGTTGTGCTGCGGACAGATTCGTGCAGATGTTGCATTCATGTCCATTTTTTTTTTTTCATTTGTTAACCCTTTCACCGCTATTTTCTACAGTGGATATTAGAGCCTATGAATAAGAACCCCGGTCTGGTGAGGCTAGAGAGGTGAAAGGGTTTAAAGGATTACAGGATTACCACAATACAGAGGGACAGATGGATGAATTGCGTATAAATACTGTTTATTTTTAACCTGCACACTGCCTGAAAGGTATTTTGGGGACTACTGTGCCAGGTGTTATTAATTGTACATTTTTAAAAACCATAAATTATGTCTTGTTATTATATATATTGTTTACTTGCATGATAAAACGTTTTTAATCCATGTTTGTGCTGCACAGTGTGACCGTCTACAACGGGAGAATGCCAGCTACCATGACGTATGATTCGTAACATGCCGATCAGGGCCACTGTGCAATGTTCATAAATCAACAATGATGGAGCTGTTTTACTCATCACTTGGTCGAATTCCAGTCCGATAAAATCTTTCATCAGTTTTTTAACATTGGTTGTTAATTTTACGTCAAGATTTATTCCTATGCATAAAAATGGAAATTGTGGCGAGGTTGACCATATTGTATTTATGCAATAATTAACAAACTCACCATTTTTAGTTAAACAGTTTAAAAATTTACTTGTATTTGATCTCATATTTTTCATTAATTTTTATATCTGTAGATTTATTCTCTCGATTGTTCCCTTCCCATCCCAGCCAATGCCCCATGACTGGTATATGAAAGGCTGTGGTATGTGCTGTCCTGTCTGTTGGAAAGTGTATGTAAAAGATCCTTCACTGCTAATTGAAAAATGTAACATGTTTCCTCTGCCGTTTACGTCAAAATTACTAATTGTTTCTGAGCCTCGGTGATTGGCTATAGGACTTTCAAGCTAAAGACAGTGGTTCAAAACCTATTGGAGGCTGGCTCACATTTGACTACATATAATAAAAATTACCAAATGTTTGACATCTAATTTCTGATGATTAATAAATCAGTTGGCTCTAGTAAGTGTCGTAAAAACAAAACCCAATATTTGTTTTATTTTAACCACCACTATCTAGTTTTGTATAAATTATCACCTCAGATTTTAACAATTTGAGCAGTCAGAATTCATGGATGACAAACTAGTGAGTCGGCTTGTTAATTATTACAAAATGCTGTATGGTCTAACTCGTCACACGGCTTCCAGTGCTATATGTAGGAATGAATGTGAAATGAAATAACTGATATATTTTACGTCGCGTCAGATGGCACCATCATTAATAATAACTTTTCTTCAAGGAATAGTGGGCAGAAATGGAAAACAGTTTTGGAAAAGAAACAAAAAGTTAACTTTTCATACAAATTGTTAAGAAAATATTTTGTATGAAGTGAAAATGAATTTTAAGCAGTGCTTCACACTTTTCTGTTGCCATTATGGTAGCAGCTGTATAAGAAACATCTTGAAGTGTGATACTTCTTTACTCATCAAAAAAGAAAGTTTGCATGTAATCAATAGTCATTTATTTCATAAACCAGACCACATTCATGTGAGAAATTCTGGAATTCTGAAATGTGGCATTAGATATTTAGGAGGTACGTGTATGCAGTAATATCACAAGTTGCACATGTTTGCTGCTAATGGAAATGGTGAAATGGCACATTAAAAAAAAAATCTATGTTTCAGTTTGCATACTTTCTTTTTGGGTTGAGTATATGTGTTGCATAAACTGTACAGGTTTCCACTCCCCCTAGTCAGGCACCCTCAACTTTGGATCCCGGGGGTGGGGGGGCGTGGCGGAGGGGACATGCCCAAACCAAAATGAATGTAGGCATATCTTTTAAGAACCTTGAAGTGAAGTTCTTCTTCCACATCTTTTTCATTTGAACACACTGGTGTTTCGATGTGTCATGACGCATAGTATAAAGATCTGATGGCACGTTTTGTCGGGCTTGGTCATATCTGTGCAGGGAAGGGTTCGACCCACCTTGCTACCATTTGTAGTAGCCGCACAACTAACACTTTTCACTTCTCTTTCGAGTCACGTGCTGGCTAGTGCAGTCTTAGCCATTTTCTAATGTTTTATTTTTTTTTATCACTTGTGCGTGACGTTGTTATGTTTCTTCTCTACTGTAGTTGTTTGTATGTGAAGGAGAGGGTAGATGTTAGCGATGTTAAATTAATCAAGCATTGGTCGCTTCGCCCATTTGACCGATTGATCGATAATTTCTGTGATTGATTAAAATAAGAGTACAATACAGAGTAACTTCCCTTGTCATTTTTTTTTTACAGTACTACGTAATAAAAGTCACAAATTGACCAAGCCAGATTTTAAAATAGTTTTTTCCCTTTATTTCATTGTTGTTATACATAATTATCATCAAAAAACTTCCAATAATCAGCGGCTGATCCAGAAAATCCATTTAGGCGGTGACGTAATAATAATTATAATGACTGATTCTCTAACATTAATTTTTTTTTTTTATAATATTTTTTTTTTTAACTTATTTAAATTGCAAAATATAGGGTCCAGGCTCCTAGGACCCCCTAGATCTTCCACTGATAATTATTGCAGTCCTATATGATGAAATATATAAAGTTTGTTTTATTTAACGATGCCTGTAGATCCTATATGATAATAACACTGCAATGAAAAACATGGCTTGATCCAATAATATATTGTACATGACGTCACAAAGGCTGTAATAGACATATTTGATGGAGAAATTTTAAAAAAATTTGTTTTAATAATTGCTTAATACTTCAAATTACAGTTTAACAATTTTAGTATAAACCATTTTGTAAGATCTTTTAGTGGCGATGTTTATTTTTGTGTCGTATGAATTGGGGGAGAGGGGGTCTTTTCAGCATTAGGGAATGTGAGAAAATTATAATTCATTATGTACTGATGTGATTACGGCTATTCCACCCTTTGATAAATAAGGTCATGTCATGAACTTTGCAAGCCTTGTTCCTGATAAAACGTTGGCATAACTCCTGGTGTAACACTTAGCCATGTGGTCTTGGTGCAAATATACCGAAGTACACAGGGGGTCTATTATAATTTGAAGGTTTTAGACTGAAAAAGCATTTCAAAAACCTTGGAAGATGTTAGAAATTAGAAGGGGGAGGGGCATGCCAACACCGGCTCCATCTTCCCCATGTCCAGAAAGCCCCTCTGCTCTGTCCCGCCCCACTTCCAGGAAGAACAACGGCTCTGTCCTGCCCCCAACTTCCAGTAAGCGATTGTCCCCTATGCTGGAAGAATAGTATGTACTCTCGGGTGGAATAACCTTATCAAACACTGGGTAAATGAAGCTTGTTTTTAATGTTTGCCTTATTTGGCTAGTTTTCAGTGTCATAATGTGTGCTCTTTCTGGTTGGAAGTAGAATTTAAACCACAGACAAATGTGTTCCTATGCCTCGTGTAAACTGTTAGTGTCAACCCATATTTTTAATAAAATGCTAATACTTGTTTAAAATACGAATATTTTTTATTTGATCAGTGTATATGTGAATGTCCTCTGTTATAGGACTAAGACTTTGTTTTACTTGTTAGAGCTTGTTTGTGTGTTACTGTGTGCATCAGAGTGTGTAAAACATGTTTTACAAATTTCGTCTTGCCTGAAACGAAAACTAAATTTGGCATTCAGATATATGTGAAGTACCATTTGATTTGTATTGGAATATTTGGTGTTTGATGTCCAATAGTCGATGATTAATAAATAAATGCACTCTAATAGTGTCGTTAAATAAAAAAGAAACTTGGATATTTGGTGTTTGATGTCCAATAGTCGATGATAAATAAATAAATGCACTAATAGTGTCGTTAAATAAAAAAGAAACTTGGATATTTGGTGTTTGATGTCCAATAGTCGATGATAAATAAATTAGTGAGCTCTGGTAATTGTCTTTAAACAAAAAATAAACCTGGATATTTGGTGTTCGATATCCTATAGCCATTGATCAATAAATCAATGTACTTTAGTGGCGTTGTTAAACAGAAACAGCACAAACTTGAAATATTTGGTATGTGATATAGCAATATTTAACACCCTTTAAGACTTTGTAATAAATATGTAAACATCTTTTTGCAGTTTATTTTCTTACCAAAACTAAATTTTTGTGTTAATTTACACCGTAAATTTGACGTGTCTGTGAGTTTAAAAGAATTTCATTATATTCTCAACCAACAAGAAATGACGAGATATAATATGTATTCTTTCACTATGTACATGCACCTTGTCAGCTAACTTATCCACATAAATTGAGGAAAAGTCTTAACATTATCGTTTTAAAAACTTCTTTTTATGACACAACTAGACTACATCAATTTATTAATCATCGGCTATTGGATATTAACATGTGGTAATTTTTACACTTACATGTTTGAAAATGTGAGTCAGCCTCTGACGGGTTTTGAACCTTTGTCTTCATTCTAGAGTCCACTTACCACTGGACTGGATCACTGTGGCTCTCTTTGAAATACAATTGTTCCCACTGTTATAAAATGGATAAAAACGTATAGAATGAAAGATGCATTTATATTTTTGAAGATAAATACATTTTGATGTTTAATTTCATTTGTCGTATGTTTGGAACTGAAAGGTGACCTAGTATACGGTTAACCCTGGTTTATTGTAAAGGTACCGACGTGTATGTTTTAGCGTTATTACCATTCTTCATGTTTTATCTGTGCCAGTACATCACAAATTAGAGATATTTTACTTTGTAAAATTGCACATTGCAGAAGTTGAAATAAAGAAATTATTTTGAGGCTGGGGGACTAGTAGACTTAAAAAGGTACTCGTGCCCACGAAAAATCACTAGTCCCTCATTTTAATTTTAAGATAGGAAAAATATCTACTGGCCCAGAGGACTAGCATCAGTAGGCATTTACTCGCCCCCCAGCGATTTTTACTCATCTCAGGCGAGGGTCAAGCGTTTGTTTCTATCCCTGTATTGTGTACATACCGAGTAAATACTTCAAAACATTAAAATCTCAGGTACTATTATGAGTACGGAAAAAGTATTTCACAAGATCTTAGCACTATATAATAAGCGGCTGGCTAAATTCGGTATCACTTGTTTGTGGTACTACAGTCGTCTGCCTTTTAGATGAATTGGCTAGTTTGCCATCTTAACATTTAAAAACCTATGGGTTCAAAAAAAAAAAAGTTTACAGAGTCAGTTCTGAAGATTCCCGCACACCAGAAACAGGTTTTGGTTTTCTTTCAGAGTTTATCGCAGTATGGCTAGTTTGCTAATCATGGGCATAAATCCTGTAGGGACACATCCCCCAAACTTTTTGGACAGGAGGGGATGCCTATATAATTATTCCACCCACATTTGCCACGAAAAAATTAAAATTCCTAAATAATAATTTTTACCATTATTTCTCTTTATTGTATCAGTGTAAAACTTAACCATGTGATCTTAACGCAAATATTCCGAAGTTCACAAGGGTCTATAATGACATCAATCCTGGGGGTGGGGAGATGGGAGGGACACATCCCCTATTTGGACGGGAATGCTGTCCCCCACTCACTTTTTGGATGGGGGTGGGAGATATTCCATCTCTTACCGCTTGACCTTGTTGCTAATCTAACCTTTGCGGGCTGATTTCACAAAAAAAATAAAAAAAAAATTTTCACTACCGGTAATACTTAAAATAAATTGTTTTATAAAATTACAGACAGAATCAATTTTGTGTTTCTTAAAAAATGACAAATGTCCAGGAATACCAACTTATGTCCATCTTCCAGGTCAGGTGTGGTAAAATCAGTGACTAAGGGACTTGTGGAGTTTTGCTTTACGGAGGAGGCGTTATTTTAAAGTTGCATATTTATCATTCAAAATGTTCTGTAAATGGTGCGTGAACTCGTTTGTCGAGTGTGCCTTTAGTAGCATGACAAACCTTTAGTCAAATGTAAAGTATTTTCATTGTCTGACCTAACATAGTTTGTCTCCTGTCCAAAGTTGTTCACTGTCTTTGTAAACTGTAAATAAAATATTTGAACAGATTTGTCATTTTGTTTCTTTTGTTATATACTCAACCAAAAAGGTACGCATGTTGAAATATTTTTATTTCATGGGATACCTCAAAAGCTTTCCACAGGATTTTATAAGGCACTTACATTTTCACCATTCACCTTCATGCATAGATAATTTGATCAGAAAAAAGGATTAAAAGTATGACATGTACGAGTTATTAGGCGATTCCATTCAAGTCCATTCTCTAGAACAACGATTATAACGACTAACTGGACTCTCGCAGTCTGAAGTAGCCTATTGGGGAGATATTTTACCAATCAGAAGTGTGACTGTGTATGCTGGAGACAGTCAAATTTTACAACTATATTTTTTTAGTCTTATGTCACACCTTGCACTTCACAAATTAAGCCGACAGTACTTGAGCTAAGGCGCTTACCAGACGTGAAGGCACTTACTTGATGAGGTAAGGGAGCACGGGCCATGGCATATTGCTCTGGGGAAACCTCTGCACTCAGTGTTTAGTGTATAAATATGTATTCAAATAAAACGAAAACAAATATACACTGTATATGCAAAAAACTTTTATTCAGAAACTTGCGATACATGTCCATATCAAATACATCTACACTAATTAGTTTTAATGACACCACTAGAGCACATTGATTTATTAATCATAAATTAGCTATTGGATGTCAAACATTTGGTAAGTTGTGATACATAGTCAAGTGTGAACTGGCCTCTGACGGGTTTTGAACCACTGTCATCAGTTTGATAGTCCAATGTCCTACCACTAGACCTGCTTCTTGTCATGTGGATTTAATGATAAAATATATTTGCCTACTTTTAGGTACTTTTCAAGACTGAAAAGAAAAGATTTTTTTTACATTGTAAAAACTTGAACTATTCCAAATTTATACTAGTTCTGTTTTAACTTCATATATATGTGTACACAGTGTGTGTAAAATTAAAAACAGAACTTATAAATTTGCACAATACTATGTAACCGAAAGAAATATGCTATTACAAGTATCTAGTATACAATTAAGTGGTGTCAACAGTGGAGATTACAGTATAAGAGCCGCTTTCCATTAAAGTGGTTCTGCTTCGCAATTCTCCATGTGTGTTTCCATATCTGCGTTTTTGCAAGCAGATTCCTATGTACACAATGTGACATCATCCCACTACTTACCTAGAAAAAAACACATCTATAATGGAATTTTTTTTATATACAGAAACGACGCACGATACATTCGTATGATGCAGTATGGAAGGTACTGGGTGTACAAACTTTTATAAAAATGACAAGAAGACGGGGAATTTTACTGGGAGTTGGAAATTAATTCTGAAAAACACCATGAATACTTCAGAATGTCTCCCGAGAAGCTGAAGTGTGTTCTCAGTTTTGTAGGACCAATTATCCATAAGAGATGTCCACTGAAAACAAAATGCGTGCTGAAAAATATCAACTTTCAAAATCATGTATATGTATGGAAACGGTACTATATCTTTATATATATATATATATATATATATATATGCACTATTGATAAACTCGCACATAGAAATGCGTTTGAAATCATGTTAATGGAAAGCAGCCCTAAAGTTGAATCTAGCAACAAATTAATCCTCGAGATCGTTTTGCTCCTTGGCTAACAGTTTACAGAATGTCCTGTATTCCACGGCACTCATTCCTCCGAACTTGTGAGTGAAATGTTCGTCTGTGGAATCAATGATCTCACTCAGTCGAGGGTTTGGACTCTTTTCTCCACTTTTTAGCTTCCCTGTAAACCATTGTCCAGATCGTGACAAGAACAAGTGCCGACTTTTAATGTGAGTCAGTGGATGATCAAACACATGACTTCTCATCATCTGTGGCTGTGTTATTTTCATTGTCTGAAAAACGTACATGAACTTTTCAAGAAAAGTCTCCCAATCACCAAGCAAAACGGAGGGTGATTTTAAAATTAATGTAAACACGTCTTGTGTTTTGAACAGCGCTTTCAGAGCTTCCAGACGACCTAGAAGCTGTTTTGTCGACATGGTTAGAATCTTGGGGTTGTTTGCAAGAAGGGAGGTAATCTGCTCACTGCTCTGTCCAGCAGCCTGAAGAGTTTGATAAAAACTTTCAATCTTATTACGTCCAGATTGAATTACTCTATGATCGTTTTGCAATAGTGTTATAATATGTGAATTTTCAAATCCATAACTTAGAAGAAGCTCCACAAAGTCTGCTAATTTTGATTCACGTAGAAGTTCTGCACTTGTTGTTAGCAGTGTCTGAACCTCGGCGTTGGAAAACCCAGCTGTCTGGAGAGCATTTATTTGTCTTTGAACACTGTGTAACTGTAACGACCAAACCATCTTGTCTACTTTAGAAACAATTTTCATTATCTCAACAGCCAAGTCTGAATTACTTTTAGAATTAGATGTATTCTTACTGTGGCTTTCCTCTATGGTGTGTGTCTCTGTAGAAAAATTGCAATCACAAAACGAAGTGAGTGACTGTGGACGTAGTCTGTGTTTTGTTACAGCAAGACATGATGTGTAAAGGCAGCGGAAATGAAGATGTTCTGGTATGAACAAACAAAAAGATGAACGGCATCCTCTTGATGAAAAATATCTTCTTGCAGCAGAGCACACAAACCTGGACATCTGAAAAAAAAAAATGCGTAATTGTTTCTCATGGGTTAATTAGTGGCTTATCAGGTGTCCAGCCCTCAAAATGTCAGATTCGGCAGTATGTCACATGTGGCAGCGCTCTTCAAAAAAAAGGGGGGGGGGGAATGGGGCGCTGGGTTGAGTGGTAGACGACTCCAAGTAAAATAAGTTCAAAAGTTCCGACCCTTTCACGTCATTTTTCAAACCCTAACCCTATGTTGGAACGGTCAGAACTCTTACCAAAAAAGAAATATAATACAGCTGTACACTTAAGAAATGTTAAACTTTATGAATACTTTTACCGAAAAGAGAAAACAAAATATTATTTAGAGAAGTTAACGAAATGTCTTACGATAGCTCTCCTATTTTCGAAGGTGAAAATGTAATAAATGGAGACCTGTCAAATTTATTTTCTAGTAGAAATTCTACTTTATTACTGTTTTATTAATAATAACAAGTTAGACATGTTTTCTATTTTAAATTTTTTAAAATGACTATTTAGAAACTGTTTAGGTTTTAAAAAAACATTTTATTTCCTTTTATTATTTGTACAGAAAAAAAGCAATTACTGATCCCTTTGTAAAATAACATATTTCGAAGGAGGCAGTGAAGTAAATAAAATAAATATATATTTTTTAATACTATGTTAAAATATTTTGTTATTTTTCTTGGATACATAATATCGTCAATATAAAATAGTGTTTTATTGCCTCTGAAATTAGGTGCAATTTTTTTTAATCTTCCAAAAAACTTTATACGATCAACCACTGTTACTCTTCCAACATTACGCAACGTTGCAATTTAATATAAAACATAACAGGTTTTATTAAAGCACACCATCAACTTGGGCCTGTTACCGTTACAAGGACATATAATTGTAATAAATATACAGACAGGTGTGTGGGGTTGGCGTTCTGTGGAAAATATCCAGAAACGTGACTGATTTTAGACTGAGACACGTCGTAGGTAACAGAACGTTGGTTGGCTTACTTATGATCTGTTTGGAATGAGATATGTTTATGTGCTCCTTTAATTTTTAGAAACTCTATTTTTCTTGAACAGGTATGTTGTTGCTTTTAAGTGAGATGGTTTTGTTAATGCGACATAACAGTTTAGGCCTACAGGTGGTAAACCGCTTTGATTTATCCTATCGGATATATTACTAGCTATAGCATGCCTGACTTCGTACCCTTGTCAATCGATTCCAAGTTGGTTCGTCCCCATTATAATGATTATTTATTGGACTATAATCATTATAATAATGTCAGTTTTGCAACATCCACCTAGACACCATTTCAAAATAATTCAATTAATATTTTATTTATGTATTTTTAATTAGCTTATTATTTATTATCTTTAAATTGGGGTTGGGGACATCCTCCCAACGTCTGGGATCACTTGAGTCCGTGGGCCCCCAGACAAATATAGTTCATAAAAACCCGGGTCAAGAAAACAATTTTTAATTGGATGATTCGCATCATGAGAAGATGACAATTCGACTTTCAATTCATTGGCCTTCACTTTATCGATGTAATTGTAAATAATGAATCAAGAATGGAAAAAAATGTATGGAAGTACAGCAGTTATCAGAAACATCAGTTTCAAAGGTAATACCAAAAATTCAAAATAATGACAGTTACGTACTTTGTAAGGAATTGTTACCAAAGAAGAACAGTCGCTTTATATTCAATGTTAGTTTCACTGTGAAAAGGCAACTTCACGAAGTGTTGGGGAATTTTCCACAAGAACATGACAGTTGCCGATTTGGCTTATAAAACGAGCGATCTG